>JABUQX010004704.1:0-2500 GCA_015478945.1 Trachelipus rathkii
ACCACACACGAGAGTTCATTACTGTTGGGGTATTTTATAATTAGCTTTGTTTCTAGTCATTTTGTTTAGTTATTTTGTTTTCTGCGTGTGTGATGCGTGTGTGTGTGTGTAGATTTAATTTGTCTTTTAGCTTTAATATGTCATCGACTTTTGTGTCTTTAAACTCAATCTAGAATCTTTATAAAATTTTCTGTAAATGACCGGTTTAGTGTGTTTTTATTTCCTATTTACTTTAGGTTTAGCGTACAAACAATTTATTCCTTATCAACTTTTTTTTTTTTTTGACTGTTGTTTTTGTCTGTTGTTTTTTGTTTTGCTGCTGGCAAATTGCCGGCCGCGGACTTCTATCGACTTTATCACATGCCGCGGCTTAAACTCCGAAACTTCTGCCTCTGTGGAATATCAATCTCTATCTCTAACCGAACTTTTGCTCTTGTCTGAGATACCAGATGGCTAACGAATTATCCTCTCAACCATTTAACGTTATCCAAAACTTATGGTTAAGTAATTTTCGTCTGAAGGGTGGAGTATGCTATATAAACATTAACACTCCTATAACACGTCTCTAGAGAATCTGAATCCCTAACTTCGATGTTCTAATGGCTTAAAATCTTTCTTCTTCTACTACAATAATTTTATGCTTCTGCTACTGTTTCCTAACAGAACAGATTTTCACACCCCTTTTGTGAATATCTTACTACTTCTCCCGAGACTGTTATATCTTCTATCCAAATATCGAGGTCCTCTATTTAGGGGATTTTAATGTACACACTGAATGGTGGGGTCCTCTCTACTGATTTAGGTGGGAGGAGGCCGAGATCCATTCAGCATTCTCAACGTATCTGAGGCATAACTAATTATAGAACCCACAGCACATCCGGATCGTCCGCAACAATATCTTGAACACACTTGACTAATGTTTCACCACTAGTCCTCTCCCTTTAAATACACCACTGTCGCTCTAATGTAAATCTGTACACAAACTATATCTCTTCATTTTCATACTTCTCTTCCAACAGCTCCATCCTGCCCCGTGCGTTCTTTCTGGCATCTGATCGGGCCGATTGGGGGGGCTTGCGTTGCTTCTAGCTAAATATAGAAGACTGCTTTTGCTTCTGGTTGAGCGCTTCGGACTTTCTGCCGATAAGTGTGGAGGTGTATCGTTGATGGGCATGAGCAAGGTTCATTCCTTTTCGCTCAAATCTTCCTCCTCATTAATCCCATGGGTTCGATCGGCTTGTTCTCCTGGCATTCAGGTTAGAGACAGTGCGTATCCGGGAAGTGGACAAAATTCTCGTTCTCCCTATCATTCTTGGCTAATTTTCCATTCTGCTAGAATCGTTGCAGGGATACCTTCGACGAAGATACTCTTTTCATCAAACGAAAGTGCACCTAACCTCCTGGTTCTCCTACTGACACAAATCTTTCTGGCCTCTTGCCAAAAACATCTCTAACAACTTCTGTAATTCTGTCTTTGCTCTTTATTCCGCTCTTGATCGGTTTGTTGCGTAATGTTCCACCTGAAAAGAGCAGCTCTTCGGCCTCCTATTTTCCTCTAAATCAACCCTGGACGCATCTGGATTCCTCTCCTCCACCTTTCTCTCTTAAGGTGTACTATCCTTTGCTGTGATTAACATTCGACTCGGGTGCATGGGCTCCTGAAATCTGTGAACGTCACGAAGGCGGGTGGCCCCAGATGGCATTCTCCGCGAGTTTTGGGAGTGTGCTTCCGTGCCTATCCCGCCCTCGGTTCAAACTTATTCGTCTGATGTCTCAAATCTAACAATTTCCTTCCAGTGTTGAATCACGCAACATGTCCTACCTATTCCGATAAATCAGGGAAGCGCTCTGATTCCTTCTTACTGATCGCCCTATAGCTCTTACTTTTATTCTATCTAAGATCTTTGAAACTCTTCTCACTCTCACTTCTTAGATATCTGGACATCTATTCAACTTCTTTGCCGACGCCAGTCGGCTTGGCCGCTCGATGGTCTGCTGGCGATATACTTTCCTATCTACTGATTTATGGTTTTCCGCTTAGGAACTACGGGGAGACTGCGTGGTGGGGCTTGACATATCCAAAGCATTTGACGGGTATGGCACGCGTCACTGCTCTCACAAGCTCTCCCTCCTTTGGGTTTCCTCCTTCTCTTTGCTTACTATTGTCTAGTTTTCTTTCAAATCGCTCAATATTGCTGTTGTTGATGGGGCGACTTCTTCTTCCTTTCTGTCAATAGTGGTGTTCCTCAGGTTTCTGTCTTATCTCTATTTATTCCTACTTTTCATTAATGATCTTCTCACTGCACATTCTAACTCTCATTCATCATATGCGATGACTCCGACCCTCATTCTTTCAACTCATTTCCAAGTCTGCTCCTTCTTTTTAATTCTAGAATTGCCTCCGTCTTAATCTTCTCCGATTCTATTCTAGCTGATCTGGATAGAATTTCCGGATCGGGTCGTCTGAACCTTGTGACAATTCAATTCTTTCAAAACTCAA
>JABUQX010004704.1:5000-7500 GCA_015478945.1 Trachelipus rathkii
TGAGAAAACGAAAGAATTTTTACTCTGTTTTAATCATTCAATTAAAAATGTTTTATAAAAATCAGTGTACTCTAGTTTAATAAATTAAAAAAAAAAATTAACCGTATTTGTTTTGCTTGCAACCAAAGGGTAAACTATCTCAATACATAAAAGCTACGCAGAAAAGTAGGTTTCAAATAATATATATATATACTATATATATAATATATATATCATAATATATAATAATTATATATATATATATATCTATATAATAATATATATATATATATATATTATGTGTGTGTGTGTGTGTGTGTGTGGTGTGTGTGTGTGTGTGTGTGTAGGTGTGTGTGTGTGTGTCTGTGTGTCTGTGTTTGCGTGTGATGAGTTTCAAACTTCTCAATAATCCATAGTATAGAATCAATAAGTTGAAAAACTTAAAAATATTCTGACAAGAAAAAACATTTTAAATGAAATTAAGTGTTTACTCTATTTTTCGATCTTTCATTTTCCAATTTCAACTCCTTGAATTTAAGAGTTATGCTAAAATGGAAAAACAACCGTTTGTTTTTTTTTTGCTTTTGATAAAAATTTGTAAATAAATTTATCAAATGGAAAGGATGTTATTCTGTTTTAATGGAAATGAAATTGTGAGATAAAATTTGTATAAATAATTGTTCCAAATAAAGTCAAAGGTTGAATTTTTTTTTAAACTGATTAAATTTCCTGGGCAACAATGCAGCTGATGCGAAAACCTGGCAAGATTAGAATTCAGTTTTTATGACATTCTATTTCAATTCTACCTGTTTCCAGTAACTTTCTGTTATTGTTATCACCAGAATTGGCAAAAACAAGAGGTTTTCATAAAAACAACAACAACAACCAAACAGTGTATTTTTGGGTTTAAAATAATAAAAATAAAAATTTGAGTTTGATCAAACTTAAGTCACTAAAATAAAAATTTAATTGATTTGTAATTAATTAATAGCCTAGATCCAACTAATATCAACGGAAGTGTGATGATACATGCTTCAAATATATCTCACTGCCAACAAGTTAGCATATCCAAAACATTAAAGTAACTATCAAATAATTATATTACACTAAATATATATTATATTATTATTTAAATATATATATTATATATAATATATATCTATATATTATAATATTATATATATTTACAATATATATAAATATATTATATATATAGTATATTATTATATAATATATAATATATATATATATTATATATATATATATATATATATATATATATCTTATATACACACAACAATATAATATATATATAATATATATATATATATATAATATATATATATATATACTATCTTTGTTATATATGATATATATATTATAGTGGATTGGTTGACAAACCAACCAACCGAGAATGAAAATTGGAAATCTTAAGATTTTGGAGCGAAAAAAGATATACGTATTTTGCAGACAATCGTGGAAACTTGAAAAGTGTTTATCGTTATTGGATCATTTATCACAAAGTTGTATTTTTGGAATTATTTCGTGTTCGTGTGTGAAACAAATTAAAGAAAGAGTTTCAGTGGAAACTAATTTTAAGTTTCCGTGTCCCGTGAAAATCGGTTAAGTTGAGTTTGGTATATTTAAATAATAGATTAATGTAACTTGTGAGTAATGAATTAACATAATATTTATATAGCGGTAAGAATCAATATTTAAATAAGTGGTTTGAAGGTTCAAAGAATTAATAGCGATTAAATACTAAAAGTTTAAAATAGGAATATATTGCAGATAGTAGTGCGATTTAAACAATAAATTAAAATGTTAGCTAAAATAATATGGAATTTTCAAATAGCCGAAAGCACTGTTAGTCAGAATTTTATCGAAGATATAATGCAGGTTTGAATATCAGATTGTGTATAGGTATATAATATATATATATTTATATATATATATATATATATATACTATATATATATATATATATATATATATATATATATATATATATATATATATATATATATATATATATATATATATATATATATATATATATATATATATATATTTAAAATTGTGTCAACTTGATAAATTATGAATAGTGGAAATACTTTTAGTTTCGATAATGTATTTGAGATCAATAAAAGAAGTGTAGGGTTGAAATTTAATATGGAGAATTTTTGTAGGAAATATAGGCTAGGTTGTGTTAAGTTCAGAAAGTGAAATATTTTAGGTGAGAGTAAAGTTAAGTAAGTTGAGTAGGTGCAATATTTGTATTATAAATATAGGTTAGGTTGCGTTAACGCAATATTGTAGTGAAACAAGGTGTCTTGGTGAATGTAGTTTTGATAAACCGAGTTGAGGTAATATTTAGGTTCAGTGAGGTAAATTAAGTAAGGAATATATTTTAGAAGATAAAATAACTGATTTGGAAAAAATGGTGGAAATAACGTTTTAAGATTCAAAATGCGTAACGTTGGTAGTGGATTTGGTGACAGGAAATTAGAATAAGGTTTCA
>JABUQX010004704.1:15000-45000 GCA_015478945.1 Trachelipus rathkii
CTGAATATTGGTAGAGAAACAACCATGGTTAACAAGGTCTTAGATGTGAGTTGATTTGCAACGATTATTTAAATGCCAAAATATAAAAGTTGACACCAAAAAAATAAAGAAAATGTGATTTTGATAAACATTTGCTAAGGGGTTATGAACGGGTTTTTGTCATTAAATATATTGCAATTGAACAAACCTTTAGTCAAAATGAATTGTAACCTGGAATAAATTTTGGATAGACCTCATTAAACACTCTTCTGCTTCTTCACCTCTTGAATTCTTTGAAATTTTTAGATTGTCTAGACCTAGACGTAAAATTATTACTTTGAAGTTTGAAAAATTAATGATTTTAAAATTTTTATACCTTTTGAATGATACTTTGGCATCTTGAAATTTGAAGAGTTTTTAATCTTTATTATTTAAATAATATAGAAACCCGATTCTAAAGTATAAATTTGTATAAATAAAAAATTTCTGAATTTGTTTGAAGGAGGTGATTTTTATAAAGTATAATAATTGGCAATTAATTTTAAGTTACAGCTTTTGAAGCTTTTTTTCCAGTGAGGTATTGGGTGGTTGTTAATTTGTGTACAGTGAATTATCATATTGGAAACTTGTTCCTGGTACATAAGATGATATTAGTAAACTAGTATTAATTACCTATAAATCACCTTAATTGTGCTATTTTAATGATTTGAGTTTGATTTCATTCTAAATTAATTGTAATCATTCTAATCCTAATTGTATTGATATAATAATGTAAATTGATAATATTTGAAGTTATCATATAAATTAAAAAAAAATGAAAAACCGTGAATAAATGCAGAGCCGAATGTAACGCTGAAAGAAGCTCTGTAATTTCGAAAAGAGTTAATAGAAATTCAGCATTATTAAAAGTCCCTAAACGTAGAGGAGCAAGATTTGATTTTTAAGAATCGTTCATATCACATGCCTCAGAAGACAATGAAAATGTAGCGAGGGATAAAATTTGGGTCTGGTAATAGTAAAATAATTAGCCCTCTGACTAAATATCTAATTAATTAATTAGTTGTGATAATAAAGCAACATAAAATTAATAAGTGCCTTCGTATATAATAATTGTGCAAAAATTAATAGAAATTGAGAAATTGATTTGGGTCTCGTTTTTGTTTTGTTTATTTCAATAGAATAAATAAATAGCACCAATGTTTTGCCAACCAGCTCCAGTACATATATATGCACACACACGCGCGCACACACACACACACACACACACACACACATATATACACACCCGCAGACGCACACGCACACGCACACGCACACGCACACGTACACGCTACACCCATACGGTCTCATTGGATCCACAACCACGCACGCACACATATATATATATATATATATATATTATATATATATATATATATATTATTAATATATATATATATATATATATATATATATAATATATATATATAATATATATATATATGATACTATATTATATATATTATATATATATATAGAGAGAGAAGAGAGAAGAGAGAGAGAGAGAGAGAGAATACACTTGCAAAAGAAGCATAAGAATTAGTTGGATATATTAAACGAGTTAGAGCAGGGATGGCCAACCCTTGGCGCATGCGCCAAACTTGGCGCATTGGATGATTATGAGTGGCGCATCTCTACGGGCTACTTTTTAGGAGTTTTATATTTTATTGGGCCATGTCAGCCTGTTTTTACGAATTTATTTACTGAAAACTAAAATTCATTTTATTTCCAGAAATTTGTTAAATTCTGGCAAGATATAAAGAAGTATGTACAATATCGTAAATGTTTTATGCGTTTGTTTCTGTATAGCGTCGACAATATATTTGTCCCAGCCAAAACCGCATGTTAACCTGAATTTTTAAATTCTGTGTTAAAATAAAACCATCGGCTCAAAGAACCATCATTGGAAATTTTTGTGGTTCATCATGATAGGCAGTCAATTGTTTTTTTAAATTTCTTAAAGTATTTGATTTCTATTTTTTTCATAAGTGAACATATTAGAAATTAGTGTCGTATTTTTTAAATCAAAGAATTCTAAAAATATAATTAATAGAGAATTCATATGTTCTGTGTATTTCTTTATAATATATATATAATATATATATAGTATATATATATAATAATATAGTATAATTATTTTAATAATATAATATATATTATATATATATTATATATATATATATATATATAGTATATATATATATATATAATATAATATATATATATATATAATATATATATATATTATATATGTCGCATCTGAACTCGTCTGTGAAAAAAATTGGCGTATGATACTGCAAAAGGTTGGCCACGCCCTGAATAAACTTATAAAGAATGTAGCTAATGAAATACGAAACGTAATTTCCCAAGACTTCTTTGCCAGCTTATTATAATAAAGGTTTTTGTGTAAAATCCAAGGGAAGGACAACGAGAAGTATTCGTGTAGGTTAACTTATCATCATGTACTGGCACAGAGAGAGAAACTATTTATTATCTTTGTAGGGCATGAGAAAGAAAGTAATTTTTGATTATTTAATCGTCAGACGGATTTCAACTGAACCACAAATAACTGTCATTTGGAATTATATATATATAGTATATATATACTATATATATATATATATATATATATAAATATATATATATATATATATATGATATATATATATATATATTATATATATATATATAATATATATATATATATATATAGTATTCTAATATTTATATATTTAAGTAGTTTAAAGAAATTTACACAAAAGTATATATATTTATTCATGTTAGGGATAGACCGAATATTGATTCATATCCGCAACTCTGCGAATATCGCGTTATTTCAATATCAACCTAACGTCACATCCTGCAAATCCAGCAAATATCTGGTGCTGATTTTATGGCGGATAAACTTAATAACTTATACAAAAAAGTAATATTACTTACCAATTTGTATCATGGAGGAGATTTGATATGAGGAGAAGAACGGAGAGTGGGTTGAAGACATTCTCCTGCTCGAATAAAAAAAGGTTAGAAGTAGCAGTTAAGGAAAAGAAAGAATAGAAATGACATGACAGAACTCTGAGGAAACCACTATTGAAACTATTTGAAGAAGAAGTCTCCGATTAAACATCTGATATTGAACGATTTGAAAGAGAGCTAGATAAAAGTAAGCAAGGAAATAAAGAAGGACAAAGGAAGAGGTTTGGAAGAGCAGTGAAATTCAAATCATATACCTTTGTCAAATACTTTGATATGTAAAGAGTTGCCATACAAAGCTCCTCATAGTCCCTAAGAGCAGAAGACCATAAATCTGTGAAAGAATAATTATATTTTAGTAAGCTCGAGCGCTGAATGTCGTAACTGATGATCGGAAAAGAGGAAATGAAGATTAACAGATAATCCAAGAATTGAGAGCTAAGAATAGTTTTTAAAGATCTTAGAATAGACTATAAGCAAGAGTATATAAAGGTGAATAGTTAGAAAGGGTCAGAAGTGACTTCCTTTCTTGGAAAGGTGAACATTTATGCCCTTCTAACATGAAGTAGTATTATACTGAGGTGCAGAGAGTATATTGGAAGTAAGGCTACAACGCCAGTCCAGACCGCACGCCTCCGCTAAAAATTTGGAATGTGTGGCATTCGAGTTACTTTCTTTTTAACTTTCTATGATTTAGGAGCAATATGTACACAATAAAATGTAATCACGAAGCAAGGCATTACAGGAGTTCGTATTAGGGTTGAAGTTAGAGGAAAGACAGAAGACTAAAAGAAGACTATGTGCAGAAATTATTAAAAATTCTTTTTTATAAGAGGCCAAAGTATTGTCAGGAATAATATCCGAGCAACTATTTCGAGTTAAATAAAAATTAGTAAGTTTCGCTGGCAGAACGGAATTTTCAATTCCATATACGTAATGTCTCTTGCTGCGATGACGCGAGAATAAGCAAGACGAACTGTGGATATTGATAAGAACGAATAGACCGTAAAATGAAATAAACCTGATCGTTGCCTGAACTATTGACACTCCGTCACTTTATAATGCAGAGCCCGAAGCAATCTTTTCAAAGTCAAACAATCACATCTAGGATAATTAATGTAAAATAATCCAAATTCCTCAATCAGCCCGAATAAAGTGCCAAAGGGACGCTAGGCTAGATAAAATATGAGGAAAGAAAAAATATTAAAAATTAAGAGCTCTATAAGAATGCCGCTCCGTTTACCAAGAGGAAAAAGGATGGAATATTTATGGATAGTAAAGGAATAGTGGTGAGCTTGGGTCAAGGGTGCGCCAGAAAATTGGTGGAGAATATCAGGGGTATATGAGCTTCAATAATCAGTTTCTCCAGATCGTTGAGAGCCTAAAAATAATTCAACGCATCCCCAGCGATTTGCATTATTACGCAGATATCGTTGATCCATGATCTTCGTGTCCTTTTCCTATTCCCTAAATGAGAACTCATCATAATAATACGATGAAATAATTGGGTAAAAAATGATATCTTTTTACTCAAAATGTTTTTTTAGTACAAAAATACCAAAATGCAAGAACTTGTGGGCTAAACTTTCAATACCTAAACTATCCGTTTTAATATATATAATTATAATATATATAATATATATATATATATATATATATATATATATATATATATATATATATATATATATATATATATATATATATATATATATATATATATATATATATATATATATATATATATATATATATATATAATATATATATTTTTTATCACACAAAAAATATATATATAATATATACAATATATATATATTATTATATATATATATATATATAATATACTTATATATATAGTATATAATATATACTAATATATTTATATATATATATATATATATATATTATATATATATATATAATATAGAAATAGTCACCTAGGCACGTAAAATAATACTTTAACAAACTTCACAATAAATTATGAAATATAAAAAACACAAAGTAACCATAAGCTTTCGCCTAAGACAATCAAATGTCCGATGGAAATGACAAGAATAATGCAAAAATAAAAAAGATAAATGAAAAAATATGTTCAATTAGTTGGTTATCCTCTTCCCTTCTTTTTTACATCCCTAAGGCATCCTGAATTTAGGAGTATAGAATTTTGAATAATGTCAAGTCTTATTTCGCCCGGTTTCTTATTAAAATTATCAGTATTGTATATATATGACGATTCAATTATTTTCCTCTTCATAACTTGATTGCTATATTTCAATGGAGAAACGGAATTTATATTGATTATGTGGTCGTGTAGAGCTTGATGGGCTGTTAAAGCTGAATTAGGAGATTTGTTGGTAAGATCATATTCTATGTTGTAAAACTCGTCTGGTAATCATTAGTCTCGATGTAAACAGATGGACAGTCATAGCAGGTAATTTTATAAATGCATTGCGTTTGGTAAGTATTAATTTTAGGAGGTTTGAAAACTTTTTCAAAAGTTTAATGTATGAAATTTTGTTTAATTGGCGCATATTTTTTTGGAGTATTGGGTGTTTGGGTGATATTATTTTAATATTAAAATGATGTAAATAAGACAAAATTAAATATGTTTTCCTTTATTGGAGGTTGTTTGGGATGTAAAACGAATATTAAAAAAATCTTAATACCAGTATGTCATTGTATATGCTGTGGTGATAATACTATTCTTGAAATTAAAAGTGCGCTGAATCTCGAAATTTTATGAAGTGAAATTTTTATCTTTTCTGAGTAGAAACTATATATAGTCTCCCTTCATGGCAGTATCCCATCGCACTTGGTATCTTTTTTCCATTGTTGCGATGTCCTGATGAAATCTCTCGCCATGCTCTTCTCTGACGTCACCTAGGTTTTCTCTTAAGATATCTAGGTGTGAATGCAACAAATTTACCTTTAGGGACATCCAATATCCCAATTCCTTGAAGCGTTCAATTAACTTTGCTACCAGCTATTTTAGTTAGGATCTTTGTAATTTTCTTGAAATCCACGAATTACACTTCGAATTGCACACCAAGCATCTCTTTCAACATTCACCATCGCTCTTTCAAGTTTATCCGATCTCAACATTTCGTTAATTTGGGGTCCAAAAAATATGCCACCCTTGATCTTAGCATCAGATAGCTTGAAAAACATTATACGCATTTCCTTAAATGATTCTCCTCAATGATCTAAAACCTTGACAATCTGTTTTACCAATCCAAGTTTAGTATGAAGCGAAGGTACTAAAACTTTGTTCGGCTCAACTATCGGCTGTCTGAGGACATTTAACTTTCCTTACTGCAATTCAACTCGTGGTGGCCAATGAACTTTCTTATAATGTTCATCATCAGCTCTTCTATACCATAGGCAAAGGAAGCATGAATATTTTGTGTATCCCCCTTGCGAATCAAGCATGAAGGCAATCATCTTGAAATCACCACAAGCATCCCATTGGAAATCAGTATAGCGTGTTTTGTCAAGAACTTCTTTGACATTATCTTTGGTTTCTTTCTTGTGTACAGAGTGTACAAGAGGCAAAGATGGATATCGATTTTCATTGTGCAGCAATACTCCTTTGAGACTTCGTTTTGAGCTGTCTATGAATAGTCGCCATTCTGCAGGATCATGATTCAGTCCATCAGCCATAAACAAACCATTGCCATCCATACAAAAGCACAGTTCGCTACTAATATGATGTAGTTTTCAACTCCTCTGTCGTTTAATGGTAACGCACATGCCTGCATTTGTTTCTAGTAGAGTTTCCTTCATTTAGCCTTTCATTTTAAACAGTTCAGTCTTCCTTGAGTTTGTAATATTTTAATCCCTAATCAAATATCTAGTTTATTTTTTGGCTTGGCAGTGATGCTCCGAAGTCGTCTTGGTATAGAGATTCTTCCTTTCTCGTTTACTGGCTACTGTTGATTCTTCAGATAAGAATATCCATTGCATCTTCTGTCTGCAAAGGGGGAGGTAAGTACATACAGCAACGACACTTAAAGAGTTGATTGACTTTGGTATGGCTTGTATTTTTAGGAACGTCAAGACGTTATTAAGTTACATTATTCTATTCAGTAAATTGATAGCGATATGATTAGAGCTTTATGAAGAAGAAAGTATACTTACATATTTCTGGCGTGTTGAAGCACTATTAAGCTTTCATCGTAATTAGGAAGGCGCTGCAAATGATGGCATGTCTAGGTCGCTAGAATAGTCTTCGCATAACTTTATGTACTTTGTAGCATCAATGCACAGAAGTAGTCATCATGTGATGGTTTCTTCGCTCTCTCCAGTTTTTGGAAAGCAAAATATTTCGTGTTCAATCTCCAGAAATAGATTTGGCAGCTTCGCACATGTCACGTGAAGTGGTCCATGACTTGTTGCTGGTCACCCATAGGTATTCCAATATAGAAGGTATGGTATTCTATGCATGATTTGGCACTTGAAACTGATTCTATAGGATACAGTGTGTTTTGTCGCATATATTAACTCACCTACGCATAACTTAATAAAGGCATTCTTCCTGGAAAAAATTTTACATATCGTCTAGTGAGCCATCATATAGATGTTATCAATATATTTATTAATTATGCTATTGTCTGATAAAGAAATAATTAAATAGTAGCAACAATTAGTGAGAGATAGCAAAGCATTACATATATTCTAATAATTCAATATGCCTACTGATTATTTTGAATATGAATGGCATTTCTGCAACGGTCTAATTGATATATAAAAACTGGATTATATATTTTAAATAAACAATAAAATTTAGTACCAAAAAATTTTAAAAACATGCAATAAGCAGAAAAATTTTGCTACATTGTGTAATATGAGTGATATGTATGGTTTGTGTGCCGCATTGATCCAAAGGGATTATACCCTACATTAACGGGAAGTACACAGTGAGATGTCAGTCGCGATCTCGTGAAGCCCTAGGGTGGATTTTTCCTGATTGCTACGAGTTTTAACTTAAGGGTATGGAGGGGACGGTAAAAGGGTGGGGGGCATTTTCTTTTCAACTTCCGTCATATTCTTCTACTACTTTTCTTTTTCTGGTGTATGCTGCTCACCTCACCCCCAGTTTGGGGAAAGGATGAATGATGATGATGAATGATGATTAAAATACCATTAATAAGAATATGAAAACTTTAATATCATTTAATTATAAATATTCCTGTTTATTAACTTTTAATAAATAAAACTAAATCTCAATTTTCGGAAATTTATGCAAAAAGTGTTTTGAAATTATGCAGATGAAGATAAATTAATTTCGCTTAATTAACTACGAAGGAATTTTGACTTCTGTCACAAAATTAAAGTAAAAAAAGTAAATTATCGAATTAGCATAATTAGCTTTCAAATGCAAATAAAATTACTTGTAAAAGCAATTGCTTTCAAGCATTTTATGTTTCTTTTATATCAATATTAAAACAAAAGGGGGATAAAAAATACTATATATAATATATATATATATATATATATAGTATATTATATATTTAATATATATATATATATAATATATAGTGTATATATATATATTTATAATAGTATATAATATAGTAATATATATTATATATTATTATAGTATATATATATACAAATTATAATATATATATTTATATATTATATATATAATATATGTAGTATAATATATAATATAAAGTATATATATAGATATATATATAATATACTGTATTATCTATATATATATATAGTATTATATATATATGTTATATATTAGGAGAGATTTATTATTGTGAATTGAAAAGAAATCCAATGCTATTGCTAAGATATATATATATATAGTAATATAGTATATATATATATATATATATATTATTTAATATATTTAATATATGATATATATATATATATTTATTTGTTGTAGGATGGGTGTGTTGAGTGTTATGTGTGTGGGTATGTAAATGGTCGTCAGAACAATTAATGATTAATTGTTGATACAGAAAGATCTGAGCTAAATAATCACCACAGAATAATATTAATTATCTGAAATTGGGAGACTATGATGAAATAGAGAGTGATATATAAGGTTCCATAACCTGTGTTATATAAAGGCGCTAGGGGTAGTCAATTTCACGCTCTGAGACTATATCATAGTTTCGATTTCAACCTTTAAAACTCTGGTTTACGAAATGCTTGTGCAGATCTACATTATATTGCAACCTGATGGGTTGTGCAACTCTAGGGTGATTTAACTCTTGACAATTGTGTGCGTGGTGTGTTTTGGTGTTGGCAACTTTTTTTAATAAAATAAAAATAAAACTACAGATTTCTCAACATATGTGAGATCAATTGGAAGCCATGTCAAGATTATATTCTGTATTTGTGGGGTTACCTAATTAAGATAACTTTATTGTTGTAGGCTAGCAGAAATATTTCATGGCGAGCCTGCAAGGAAATACTACTAGATTTATGATTGTGCGTTCATGTGAGAGTAATATAATAATATTACGATAATGATTTAGGTGTAGTGATTGTGTTGTAATGAGTAAGTGCAAAAGATGCATTGTTTACTGAAACGCTCGAAGCCTGCTTGGCTATTCGATGTTGAAAGAGGGAATTATCGAGTACAAACTGTTGGTGCGTTTATTATATGTGTGTTCTTGTATATTTGTCTTAGATGATGTGCTTATATATAGTTATTATTGGTGTATGGGTTAGTTGATTATATAGTTGAGTATTATGTATAGTTAATGTGTGTATAGGCTTTTGGTTGATTGTTTTATGTAGATGTATGTAGGTTTGGAGGCTTGGAGAGGTTAGTGGTATTGTGACTTGATAGTTTAGGTATATAATATATATATATTATATCTTATATAATATATATATATATATATATATATATCTTAAGTATAAATATTAATATGGCTGCACAAGATTAATATCAAACACTTCACTGTTTATAAATTGTAGGGGTTAGTGTAGTTGTATATAGTATTATGGTAGGGTTATGGTAGCGTATATATGTATTGCTAATCGTGTAGTAATTTTATATATAATTATATATATTATATGTAGTATAGTATATAGGTTTTTGTGTTATATTTATTATTTCGGTCAGGTTGAGTTACCTAATGTGTTATAGGTTTATTATATATATTGTATAGTATAGTAGTTATTTATGGATATATACTATATAATTGTATTATATGTATTATACTTGTGTTGTATTATTATGCTTTTGTTTCTGTTTATTGGGGTGGCGTTTTGATGGATGGTGGGGACTTGGTATATAATATTATATTATATGGTTCATATATATGGCTTTTGTTGTATGGTGTGATAGCTTAGTCTGAAGTATATTATATGGATATAATTGTTAGGTGTATGATATATATATATGTAATTAGTTTATAAGGTAATAAAATAATTATAATTATATGAGTAGGTGTTTGGGTATATATATATTATAATATTATATATATATATATATATATATATATATATATATAGTATATATATTAGATAGAAAAGAATATCGATACAAATTTTTGGTCTTATATTTTATTAATATTATAATTATATATCACTATATTATATATATAGTAGTATATATATATATATCTATATATATATATAGTATATATTATTATATACTATTTATATATATATATATATATATATATATATATATATATATATATATTATTATTATAATTATATATATATATATATATATATATTATACATATAAATATAAAAATCACTAATATATATAGATATATATATAATATATATATATATATATTATATATATGATATATTTATATATATATTATATATATATATATATATATATAATCTTATTTATATATGTTATATATATATAGTATATATATATATATATGTATATATATATATATATATATATTATAATAGTATATATTATATATATATATAAGAAATTACTAGTATATATAATATATATATATATATATATATTATATATATATATCAGATTCGATTTGTTCAGTGCAAGACAATTCTCTCTTAGATTTTTCTACTATCGTCGGTTTTGGGCGTTCGTTTTCCAATTTATTCCTTCAGCTGTTCTTACTTCATATGTCCATCTGTCCATGTTTCACATGCTCGTTTCCTTGTATTACCCTTTTATATTTAATTGAGACAATTTAATATCTCCTTTGTCCATCAGTCGTTATTTAATCTAGCTATATAACCTGCCAATCTTCATTTCTGTTGCTTGAATTTGGCAATTTAATCTGTTGTTGTTTTTCCTATACTAACAGTCATATATGTCTTTGTAGGTAACGGACACTCCTCAAATATCTTTCTCCATTAAACTAAATGAAAATTGACCAAGGAGACTGATATTCAATTTACTAATAACGCCACAAGCTATTTCTACTCTTCATTGGATTTCCTATGTCAGTTTACCTTCTGAAAATGTAAATTGTCTAAGGAAAGTTTATTCATCAACTAATCATAGGATGAAATTGTTGACCATTTTCTGGTAGAAGATGTGTGTTTATAGTATGGTTATGTATGTATGATTTATGTATGGTTTGTTTACATTAGTATGGTTTTCTCTCAGGATCAATTTTAAACCTACTCTTCTGTTAGCGTTAGATCTATGTAGTTCAATTATCATTCATAGCAATTCTTCAGGATTTTCTGTGAACAATACTAAATGATCAGCAAATAGTAAATCATATTAGTTACCACTCATATATGTTTGTTCTCATATCTTCCCAATTTTTTGTCATAAAATATTTCTTCCAACACCAGGGTGAATAATTTTGGTAAAATGGCATCTCCATATCTAACTCATTATATTTGTACTTTATTACTTTCCTCAAATAATGTTTCTATATATTAGTGAAAAAATTTCAAATATGAATTTTAAGGTCTTCCTATATGGGTCCGCACCACCCAGAAAATTCAAAGCATTTATAACAGAGCTAATTTTCATTATGTGAAAGTTTTTTTATTGTCTATCTTTTTTTTCATTGTCCATACAGAATAAATATGTGTTTTTGGTTTTTGTTTGGAGTAAAGTTGTCGAAGAAGCTTTTAAGCTCATGATTTATGTTAGAACTGTTTCATAAACTCGAATTAACAATTCAAATTGAATAAACTAAAGAACATAGTTATAACCTCTGAATATAGTAAGAAAGAGTTATTTTAGATTGATTTTTTTTTCAAATTTCCATAGTGTAGTTTGACATATTTTGAATATTTTTAACTTGGTGGCATTATATTTTCTCTCTAATAAGTTATGGAAGCTTCTTTCCTAACTAATTCATCTTAACCTAATTAAAATGTTTAAAACCAAGACTAAAAAATTTCATACTCTCCAAAAAATTTATTAGATATGTCGATGATTTTGGAATTTTGAAAATTTGTAAATATTGAATTATTTGATTCCTACTTTGAAAATATAAGATGTAAAATTTTATGAAACCTTTTCCATCTTTAAAGAAAACTTTTAAGAAATTTTCTCACACATTCTCATTTGCAACAGCGTTTAAGTTGGCAATCAAAAGTTTCCTCAAAATCTAAAAAGATCCTATCGAGATTGTGTTAAGTCAACATTCTGACTAAATCTTTGCTTTACCTATTTACACAAATGCTATTTACCATTACACAGGTAGCTATTATAGCATAGCAATCAAATATGTGTATTACTTTCAAATTTAAAATAGAAACTTATATAATCTATTTAAAATAAAAAATAAATAAAAGCAATTAAAACATTGAGCAATTGAAATAATTAAACTACCTCACATATATTATTTCCCTAAAAAGAACTGAAACATTTTATCTTTATTGATAAGAATAAAAGAATAACTGATGACGTCATGCTCTGAGGCATTAACATCTCCATCTTGCGCAGTGTTTTATTAAATCTGACCTGGATGAAAAAGGACAGGTTGTCCCTCTGGAAATTTATGCAAGTTTTTAAATTAGTTTACTCGCTTTCATTGGGTTGTGATATTTCACAAAAAAGCTCTATTGTAGTAATTTGTGTCTTTGTCTATTTTACTCATATATATTTATATATATATATATATATATATATATATATATATATATATATATATATATATATATATATATATATATATATATATATATATATATATATATATATATATATATATATATATATATATATATATATATTGAAGAACAAAGTTTAGTACAAAATTTTAAAACTTTCTTCATTAAAACAAGATTCCTTGCCAATATATTGAAATCAGTGGTATTGGCACTAGAATTTTATCAACATTCACCAGAATCAGTTTTGCCAATTGAACAATTCATTCTTTTGTAATTTTCTTAGTACCTATATAAAATTTATTTATTATTTTTTTTTAAATCAAAGAGTAGTTATAGGGTAGAGAGTTTCCTATTTTTTAAGGGAAAATTTAGAAGATATTTCCTGTAAAAATTCCTTAAAAATAAAAGATTCATTAAGGACTTGGAAACGTCTTTTTTATATGCTACAGTTCAAAAGTACAAATAACGATCAAAAGTTTTTTTTTATTTTTTTTTATTTAAATAAATAATTTGAGATTTTAAAAAGGGTAAGAAGAAGGTTTTGTCAATAAAACAAAAGATTTATTTCTTTTACGATTTATAATTAGAATTTTCATATAAAAATTAACTTAATAATTTAATAAATTAAAAATAAACAATTTAATAAACGATTTTTAATTATTCTATTAATTAAATTAATTAAAAATATATCTAAACGAATAAAGATAGCCAAGTTCCTAAATTCAAAAATTAAGCCAAATGATCAAAAGCAGAGAAATCGATTAAATCTTCAAATAATAATAGGAAATAATGGGAAACAATTCTTTTTTCAGAGGAAAAAGAGCAAATGAGTTGTGGGATGCATGGGCGTAAAATGCCCAAGAGACATGCTAGCATTTGAGGAATTTCTTTATTATTATTAATATTATTAATATTATTAATATTATTAATATTATTAATATTATTACTATTATTACATTATCTATTATTCCATTATTCCATTATTTTTTAATTTTACAGTTATTTATTCATTATTATTATTTATTGTTTATTCCATAAGTGTCCCCTATTGTGTTATTCCATTATTTATTTATTTATTGTTGTTATTCCATTATTATTTATTTGTTATTCTAGTTATAGGCACAATTATTGTTATTCAATTATTTATGAATTTATTATAGTTATTATTAATTATTCAATTATTATTGATTATGATTGTTATGATTGTTATGATTATTATGGTGTTATGATTCCATGATTGTTATGATTGTTGTTATTGTTATTGTTTGTGTATTGTATTATTTTATTATTTTATTATGGTAATTACTTCCTTCCATTATTGTGTGTGTGTGTGTGTATTATTGTTTTTCACTCTTTTATACTGTGTATTTCAATTATTTGTTGTTCATTTATTTATTTATTTATTTATTTATTTATTTATTATTTATTCCATTTATTTATGTTATTTATTTGAGTTTGATTATTTGTTATTAGTCATGATCATTACCATTACCATTATTGTTATTATTATTGGCACCATTAGCTAATTTTCCTTTGTCTTTTGCCTTTCACATTTCTCATGAACCATTCAGGAATAATAACCAATTGAATGAACATCATACAGCTATGCTTAACCTCATTCCTAAGTTATATACTCTCTCTCTCTCTCTCTCTCCTCTCTCTCTCTCTCTCTCTCTCTCTCTATATACTCTGTCACCATAAATGCTCTGATATGTCTCTCTTTCCTCTCTCCTATCCTATCTATCTCTCTCTCTCTCTCTCTCTCTCTCTCTCTCTCTCTCTCTCTCTCCATTCCTTCCTCCACTGTCCATATAATCTATGTCTCTCTCTCTCTCTCCTGCATATATATATATATATATCTCTCTTCTCACTATATATATATATGTATATAAATATATATGTTTATTATTGTAATTTATATATATATATATATATATATATATATATATATATATATATATATATATATATATATATATATATATGCTATATATATATATATATATATATATAAATATATATAAAATAATAAAAAAAAAAAAAAATATACTATATATAAATATATATATATATATATATATATATATATATATATATATATATATATATATATATATATATATATATATATTTTGAGTCAGTGTACAGGACTCACTACGGCTCACAAAGAATCGGCCACTGGCCTGAAAATCAGCATAATGGGACTGTCATACCTGTATGTTTCGAATGTCAAGGAAGATTTGAATGGTGAAATGAATATTCACGTCAGTCCAAAATAAATAAAAACTAAATAAATATTATCCTTGCATTATTAATAGTCCTAAATATTACATAACAAAAATCAAATGTTATAAAAGAATATTCATTTTCTTGACACAAAGAAACAGAGTTACCTGAGTTTAGGAGATTCAGAATAAGATCAATGGACAAACTCTCTCAGAGACACATACATATATATATATTATATATATATATATATATGCTCTATATATATATATATATATATATATATATATATATATATATATATATATATATATATATATATATATATATATATATATATATATATATATATATATATATAAAAGAGTGAGAGTCGATCGAACATGACATAAAAACTCACCACAGTAGAGAGGCAGTAAAATTAATCAAATGTTAGTGGACATCACGTTGAAATAAGTGACGTACTCTTTGAATTAAGTGGGGAAAATATAATATATGTTTTCTGGATTTTACCAGTAAATTAGGCAAACGAATCAGCATAGTAGTTTATTCTGTGGTGGAAGAATTAGATGAAACTCTGCTGGAGGTATATTTGCATAAGATTTCTTCATGAGAAGTGGAATGGTATTAGTGAGTTCGAGTGAGCAGTCTCTCTCTCTCTCTCTCTCTCTCTCTCTCTCTCTCTCTCTCTCTCTCTCTCTCTCTCTCTCTCTCTCTCTCTCTCTCTTTCTCTCTCTTTCTCTTTCTTTATATGGATAGTAATGCGTCATATGTTCAGTGGTAATATAATTCTATGTAAGTGGAACTACCACAGATATGTGAATCATACTGAATACAGCGATGCATGACACATTTACACATATTCAGCAACTAGGGAGGTGTAAAGAAGTTTGGTTGACGCCTCGGGGAAAATTTAATCTCCTTCAAGCTTTTATGGTAAGAAGGATATTATAATCTTCCAAGAATGAAATAAAGGAAAAGAAAGACACACAAAAACAACAGTGTGGATTTGAGTTGAGTGTTTTCAATCTTAAAGTAGTGTGGAAGTTTTTCTTCTAGTAGATAGATGAAGGAGTGAGTTTCATAAATCTGTAGAAAAAAGAAGGCAAGAAATATTACTGAACATTCACAACAACCAATTTTGCAGATTACAAGATAGACCTATCATAAATTAAATCAGAGATAAGGTTACATATATATATATATATATATATATATATATATATATATATATATATATATATATATATATATATATATATATGTTCTCTAAAGATAATATATATATGTTACGGTGTACAAGGTACACCAGGCATAAATTAAAGAGTAGAACGCTTCAGAGATTAACGAACAGAGATAATTAAGACAGACAAAGCTACGAATTTGAGATAAAATAAAATAGTCACCTCAAAAGTAAATAAAGTGATGGGAGTATCTTCAATATGAAATATCCAACATCATCTGACACACTGAAAGAAACTATAGGCTTTGCAAAACGGGAGTTCTATCATCACAGGAACTCTGGTGGGCAGTTCAACCAATTACGCATGTCATGATATTGTTACTCTAAGTGATCTTTTAATTTTAGAATGTACTAATATGTTTTTAATTTGGAGGAGAATTGAAAGATGTGTAAAATTAGTCTTTAATTACAAATGTAAATTTGACTAGATAGCTCACTTTTACCACGTGACTGTTAATATCCAAAATAATTACAATGTTTCCTTTTAAATATTAAGAGTGTATAAACACTAATCAGAATAATAAATACATAGATCCAAACCACGGAATCAAGTTCAATTAAGAATTTTAAGACTACAATGTATTCAATTAAATACTACGAATTCACGGAATAGATCTCTTGAACACGAGATCCAGAATTTACTATAATTTACTATAATTAAAGGATTTCAGAAATATAAACCTTATGAACTAGGACTTTTAGTAGGTTAAAGAATATTATTTAATACAAAAGATAGACAGAGAGGGTTAATAAGTATTTCGGTGAATCTTATTTACACTCCTAAATCACGGAGCATTCCAGTTACAAGAAATTAAAGAAATGACTGCGGTTAATTAAAAACGAATAAATCACAGAGCTGGTTCGAGAGCGGGAGGGTTATTAATTATTCTATAATCCAAGTTTCAGTATAATCCCACTAAACCATTTACACTTTCAGAGATTTCCATAAATACTTAACTTTTAATTATCAGAGACAAGCATACATTTAAGATGAGTATTTAAACAAAGGTTTAAATACGAACACAAAAATGATTGAGGATTGAAATCCGAAGATCAAAACCAAGTTTCAAAAAAAAAAGGGACCAAAATTTAAAACGATGAACCCAAAAATTCCAAAATCAAAACAAAAACAAAAATTTGAGGATCGAAATGATTGAGCCAAACACAAAAACCCTGTAAAGAATTTAACGCAATTACTATCATATTCAGTTTACTTGGGGAATTATTTCATTTTAATAATTTATTTAAACATTAGATTAAATATAATTTATTATTAGGTTAAATTCCATTACAATGAATTAACTGTTTTTATATTAACTTACCCTATAAGAATCGGGGAGGGGTTTTTGATAAATTCTGATATTTAAATACTTGAGATACAATCTTCTATATCGACAACGAATTGAGACTGAAATGAATCATTACTTGTAACTTTCATACTTAGATTAAAGTTAAATATTCTTTCGTTAATTTCAATATTGCTCCATACAAAGAATGTCAGATTAAGGTATTACTAACCTCAGAGATTTTATGAAAAAGCTTGGACGGCATTCAGGGACAGTGACAATACATCAAAAACATACAAATATTGGCCTTTCAACTTAATAACTATTATGGCCACCCTATGGACTGTTATAATTAAATATTATTTCATTCAATGATTTAATTACTGGAAGGATATAAAATAAGTTAGCAGCATATCAATTGTTAAACTTGGTAATAACTAAAATATGTATAAACAATGGCTTCAGAATAACCTCATATAAACTGTCTCTATAAATTCTCACATTCATTCTTACTTGATTACTTGCAGGAAAGTTACGGGACAATAATCGCCCTTACATCCCTCCCCACTAACTTTACGCCCCCACCTATATTTTTAAAGCACAGGGGAAGATAGAGGATCAAGGAAGAAGGATGCTTAACATGAATTTCTACGAACCGTTTTAGCTCTCAGACCGCGTTTACAAAATAAACAGAACAACAACAAATTAAAACAAATGGGATTTGGCTAAGGAAGATAAATCTATAAAAGATGCTTGTTCATCTTCTACTACTTGAGACCACTGTTGGACAATTCTAGCCCTTTGTCTAGGAGACAGATTCTCCCAACTCATTTGCTGCATAGCCCAACGTACACTGGTACTTTGGATAACACGGATACGAGGATCCAAGGGCATTTCAACATTTGAACATTGGGGAGTAATAGCAGGATTATACAAAGGTAAAGTATTTTGACCAAGAGAAGCATTTCCAAAACTGGAACATTGAGGATCAGTAAAAGAATTATACAAAGGCAAAGTATTTTGACTAGTAACAGGATTTAACTGATAATAGTTTGACAAAGATTGGGAAACTTGCTGGGGTGATATATAAGATGGTTGTGGCGGAGGAACAAGATTAGCACCTTGCTCTTGCCTATAATATTGATTAGGACTACTGTTAGTAAATACTACAGGGTCTACAAACTGAGTGTTATTAAAATTTTTCAACATATTACAGGTCTCAGGTTGTTCAACTACCAAGGTATTAGTACTACTATTATTATTTACATAATTAGAAGAATATAACGTAGAAGGGTTAGTAAACTCGTTTACAATTTCATCGGTGGTTTTCAAGGACATTAAAAGTCTAGGTTGCTGATTTGGTGTAATTCTTGAAGGAATACGTTGATTCTGTCGATAATAAGGAGTTTTGCGGCCACGTCCACTATATCTAAATTGTCTTCCATAAGAAAAAAGATCTGCATATTTGCTCATAAAAGTTTCTAAAAATGTCTTATTTGCATGTAAACCATCAGATAGTAATGGTGATTTCATTTCTAGTGATTTATTTTCCAAATATTTATGATGAGGACTATCTTTGAGTAGTCCATTTCGACTATCAACTTCATAATAATGATCTAAGACTGCATTGCCACGTACTAAATGTTTATCAGTCCAAGTGTATTGAACACTTACTAAGGATTCAAATTTGTTATAGCTATAGATAGCATGCTTTCGCATTAATTCAGGAGAAAATACTGGGTCATTTTCGAAGTATGTACTATAGGAAAGACCCCAGTTCCAACGAATTCTTTTGAGGTTAAAAGAATATAAATCTTGAAGAGGAGGTATCATAAGATACACCTTAGCTTTTTCATTCTTTTCCTTTACCAGTTTGGTGATATTTTCCATTATAGCTGGAATTCCATCTATATCAAAGTTTTCCACGGGTTCGAAAACACTAGCAATCTTGCCGTCCTGATTTTTAATCTCTTTCTTTTTCCAGGCTCTCGTTGTTATCGCCCAAATCAATACATCATTGACGTCCGAAGTCATCAGCGTTTCAACTCTTTTTACACAATCTGCTAGTTGTCTTCCAGGGACAAAATCAGCTCTTACACTTAGTCCATGATTTCTAAACAAATAACCCTTTTCATTTCTAAACAAAATTACTTCCGATGCACCTACCACCATCAACAAATGCATATTACTATTTTTCTTTAGGATTAATCTACTAATCTACAAAAGATATAAATATGTTTGGTGTATAGATACAAAAAAAATGGGAAAATCGAAGATCACAATTTTCTCTGAAAAATACATACTCTGATTAATAATTAAATTCAGCGTGAATTTTCATTTTTACAAAATTTAAATAATTATAAATTTTTCATTTTATCTGATTTTTTATGGTTATGGGTTACTCATTATCCCATAATCCTATTTTAATTACCATTTTGTTATTTAATATATTTACTTCTAACCAAGGGAATCCTATCTAAGTGAAAGAAGTCAGAAAAGTTATTTGATTATTTTATTAAATCTTTCAACGGATACTCGTACTTGCTTCCCAGAATATCGGTATCATAGTATCAGCAGGAATTCATTTTTTTGAGTTTTATTATGCAACAGACACATCACCCGTATCAGCTCATGCCATGCACTAATATTGACGATGTGACTGTTGAAAATGTACAGTAATTAAATTAACATTAAATTAACACTCACCAACCGATGACTATACCAACCATGGGATCTGCTTACATTAGTAACAACAATTTTGGAAAGCAATCCATCTTATGGCAACCACATCATCGAATAGGAGCATCTCATCTCATCAATGGAAAAAAAATCTGCAAATATACTGAGGGGCTCCAACCTCTATTAATGTTGTCTTGACAGCATTAATAGAGCGGGCTAAAACATATACAAAAATAAAATTTATCATTAAACTTTTAAATTGCATACTCAGAGTTGGTTAATTCATTAATATTTTTACATTACTACCTTACGATTGTAATAATTGTTATCAGTTTTTTCAAGTAACACTATTAATGAAAATAACAAAGAGCATTATCAGTTTTGCATATCAACTTGTATACAACTTACTCATCTACGCAAAGATTTAATCACGCTAACAACGGTCTATTTCAACTTTCACTCAAGGGACACACATTACTTCAACATGATTATGGGATATAGGTGGGTTTTGAGCTTATGGATTTAGAACATGAATATTAAATTTAAATCAGCAGAAATTAAGTAAGTTATTTTTAACCACGACAAGTTAACATTAATATGTTCAAAGGATTAAAATGTACCCTGTACCCTGTAAAATAAGTATCTGTGTTTTAATTTTAAAGTATATCAAAGCTGACTAGATTGTCTTCGGTGACGTACATACTCAATAGGTGTTTGCATAACATTTGGTAATTCACGTACCGGAGCACGACTTCTTGTACATGGACGACCTTGTATTTCATCTATTAATTCATCATCTAGGTATAACAATGTCAATTCACTATTGTCCAACTGCACATTCTCTACATCACCAAAAACCTCACCTACGAATTTAAAAGGAGACGGCCCCCTTGCTGCAGATACAGGCGAAGAAGTCATACTTGTTGTAGAAACTCTAGGAGGAACATTCGTGTTAATGGGACTGAACCCATAAAATTCAGTCAATTGAGATTCATTTGAACTATTAAAGGTTAAATTTGACTGAGAAAAATTTGGCCGATCTCTAAAGAAGGAATGGGGACCAGAGAAAAATCCTCCTTCAACTGTTTGTAAGTTTATGTTCCTAGGACCTTCCGATTGGGGGGAAGAAGCACTCACAGGACTATGACTAGTATTATCTCCCAAAACTGAAGATGTAAGAACTGTGGGATACTGAAATCTTAACGGATATTCATGATCATACATATCATGATAATCTAACGAAGGTGTCGGAATATCATCTGTAAACAAAGTATCTCCAACAGTTGCTTCTGGTTGCTGGGAAGGAATCACTAAGGATTCAAGCTCTATCACGCCAGGATCCCTTGATCCAATGGAGATCGTAGGGCTTCTTGGAGGAATAGTAATTTCAACAGGGGGCATTGAAAATTTAACTTTAGGAAGGGTATTTTGGGGAGAACAAGGTAATCCTGAACCTACCTTCGGAAACGAACTACACTCTTTAAAATGTAAGAGGGCTGAGGCTAAATCAGGTAATGTAGCATACTCCTCTACTGATATGGGATTACATTGTAAGAAACCTTCAAAGTCAGCTTCTTTATCACCATCAAAACTACTATCGAATAAAGGAAAGATACTTCCGTAAATAATTGGGGATATCAATCCAACCACGGAGATGGGAAAAATGTACTTTCTGAAGCTTACTGGAAGGGTTGTTCAACCGTCTTATAACATACGTTACTCGATTAGGGTTAACCTCCTCAACTACAAAAGGACCTTCCCATCTATTCTGGAATTTCATTACAGTACTAGGGCCTGTCCTGATAACTTTACGAGCCACTTTCTGCCCTTTTTTAAATGGCTTAAAATTAGCACTTCCTTCTTTCCAGTATTGAGGGTAAGTGTGAACAGGTAAATGGGGCTTTTGCAACAAAAAGTCTGACGGCGACATGTCTAAAGAACTATGGGCAGTATTATTATATATCAAAACGGAGGAAGAAAGCTCTTCATCCCAATTGGCGGGTTTCTCTAAGACTAAACATTTTAAAATTTGAATTAAACTACGATTAAATCTCTCGCATATACCATTACTAGAGGGATGGAGAGGGGATATACGAACATGTTTAATATTATGTTTATTTAATACCTGTTGGAAAATATGCGAAGTAAATTCCGTACCGTTATCCGTCAAGATACGATTAGGAACTTTAGGGATAAATGGGAGAATTTGGTGTTCCAATTCCCGGGAAACCGTCAAGCTAGCTTTGTCAGGGATCGGAACTATGGATAACCATTTGGAAAAATGATCAATGAACACCATGGCATATTTATTTCCCTTAAACGTCTTTGGGAATTGTATTAGATCCATAGCGCACAAATCAAAAGGGTAACTAGCAAGGATCTTTAGCATCGGAGGGGTTATGTTAGAAGAAAAGTTTTTCTGGGTTTGACAAGTGGGACAACACCGGACGATATCAGATACCACCTGGTTAACTCTGGGATGCCAGAAATGCTTATATATCAACTGGAGCATTTTATTCCGACCAATATGTGCACAAGAAACATGAAGACTAAGGGCAATGTGCATCAATAAATCTAATGATACCAAATACAACAAATCATTTGATTTGGTTTTATAATACAGTATATCATGTTCAAGGATAATCTGGGACAAATGCATTTTATATATTTTAGAACCCTGTTGCCTAAGATTAAAATTACCATATTTTTTAAAATGTGTTATCATAAGCCTAAGGGTACGATCTTGTGCCTGAGCATTCAAAATATCAAGCTCATCTATGTTAGTATCCCTTATTACAATATTATTTATTGAAATCGTGTACACTTGCAAAGCTTTTTCGATGGGAATCTTAATTCCTTTAGCCACCAATATAAATTCTTTTTCGTGGCGATAAACTAACTGTTGAAGAGCCATATCAGGCAAAAGATTACTATCTCGCAACAAACACGTACCTAGTATCAAAGGGTGATCTTCCATATATTTTTGAGGAACAATAAAGAAAGGGGAAGGTGTGGTTGCGAATCCGAACTGAAATTTTAGTATAAGTTCAACGTAATGGGTAATAGGGATTCTTTTATCACTACCAAACCCACTAATTGCCCTAACACCTACGTCTGCGGAAGGAAGAATGGCTTTGTTCTCACCTAACAATGGGATTACTTCTGAACTTATCAAATTAACACCGGCTCCGCTGTCCACTAGACATGCATACCGGGGGCACTGAAATCATCTAAAGTGGCACAAACCACTAAGGGTTCCATATCTGATTTGCAAATGCTGATGAGAATGACTTCTCTGTCATCTATATCATCTATGTCATCAGGTAGATAATCCGGAAGTAAACAATGGAGAAGATCGGCATCATCAGCATCTAGGGGATCATTTGCTACAGGATTGTTTTCTGAGGAGCCTTGCTCAGTGTCCGTTTCCACAGGCTGACTCACTTCTGTGGGGACTGGTAGTTTAACGACTGTTCCGGTCGATTTTCTTCAATGCCTCTGCAACGGCCCTCATGATGTGACTTACCACAATAGTCACAAGGGTCCAAGTACCTTCTCTGAGGATGGGGCTGTTCTTCATCTCGGCGAACTGTTCGCTGTTCTGAGGGATTTGAGTTATTGGAGGACACCTTCTTAATAGCACCAGCAAGGTATTCTCTAGGTGTTTTATTTGAATTAGACTCCTGCCTGTCTCTGCTACTATTCTCATTAGGGGGTGTTCGTTGAGGACATCTAATTCCTGGGTGCGGACCACGACAGAAGGGACATTTTACCTTAACAGGGGACAAAGGAGGGGACGGCTTGTAAGAACGGCAATCTGCTCTAACGTGTCCACGCTTCTTACAATAACTACAAACGCCTAAATATTTGTAGCATTCCCTCATTACATGGCCTTTCTTCTCGCAATACTCACACAACAATGACTTTCGGCCTTCATGGTCATATCGGGGAGTTTCATCAGGAGAATGATTTGACCGCGAGTTAGAACGAGAAGTGTTCTGTGTAGGACTGCGGCGGTTGTCGTCGCGATAGTAACGACTTCCTACTGGTTTTTCGGGTAGACTACGTCTATACTGTTGAGAAGGAACAAAGTTCTTGGGCTTTGGCTGTTCCTTAGAGCCTTTACCTTTCAAGACCTCTGTCCAACTGGGAGCTAGAGTATCGATGCGAATCACTGAATCAGTGGATTCATTCAGATCCTCTTTAGGCTTATCTGTTTTCTTATGACTGCGCTGATAAGGTTTCTCAACTACATCATACGAAGGTTGGGAAATGGAATTGGGAAATTCATTGTTGTCCATTTCCAAGGAATCGGCATAACTAACTATATTTTCCCACGGTGTCCTATACATTCCGTCTAGCTCTTGCATTTTGATATATTTCCGGACACTTTTCTCAATATAAGGGGGAAGACTACAAAGAAATGCTGTACGTAAAGAAGCATGCTCACGCATATCAAGACCACGATACGCGCGACGTGCTAACCTTTCTAACCTAAGGGCAAACATCTTTATACTTTCACCTTTTTCTCTGCGGGCGGAATGATATGCCTGTAATTTGTACTCGTTTTTCGTCTTCTCCTCATCCTTATACCATCTGATCAGAGAATCACGCACAGAGAAATAGTCTCTGTCGTCTTTAGTCAATAACTTGTACAGCTTGAGGAAATTACCCTCCAACTGTCTACCTAACAACCTTAACCATTGGTGCGGGGCTCTGGGGTAATGTAAACTACAATACGCTTCGAAATCTCCTAAATAAACTAATAAATCCTGATCCGTTTCATAACGGTACTTACCAGGATCCACGACTTTCAACTTCTGAGAGTTTTTAACCAACTGCGATAACAGAATTATGGCTTCCTCCAGAAGATTGAGTCGCCTATCTACGTTGGGATTATGATACCTCATATCAGGACTGGGATCTCTCCTTTCAACAAATCGTTCAGATCGCTGAAATGGGGGTGATAACAAGGGTCTGTGTGGTGTATTAGTAATGTAACGGTGTTTTTCCCTGGGAAGTTGTAACAAATTATGTTTAGATCTGTGTGGTGTGTCTAAAGATTCATGTACAGGGTCAGAAGAGTGATAAGAATGAAAAGGGGTATGACTACGTGGTGGTGGTGAATCCATACGGACTCTTTCTCCCATATCATAATCATAAGCATGTTTATTTATCAAAGGGGGTTTATGCTCTACTCTGGGGTCATCTAAATCTACTAGTGACATATTTTTTAACATGCGGGAATTTATCTCATCAGGAGGTATATGGGACCTTTCATACCTTTCATTCTCATACCGATCATACCGATCAACACTTTCATACTGATCTGCAGATTCTAAGTTTTGTTTAGAAAATTTACTTTTTAATTTTTTCTCTTCATTATTTAACTTTTTTAACAATTTACGCATATCAGCCATTGACATCCCTTCGTCAGAAGATACATCAGCATCTTCTGTTTTCGCTTTAATATTTCTAGTTTCTGCATTTTTATTAATTGGTTTTTCACAAAGAGTATTCTCTCTATCACGTGAAACAGGGGCTAATTTCGCTTTATTCCTAGATGGACTTAAAGCTATAGCTATGGACTTTTGACTAGTTTCATCATCAGTATCATTTGATCGAGTATCCGACATCTTTTCTACTATAAGTACTACTACAAAAGAGACAGTAAAGAATGACTAACTAATCTCGAACCAGTCTAATCGTTTTACATTAATTTTAAGAACGGAAGAACAGAAGATAAACGAAGAAACTTTGAAGATCAGGTGACAACGTCACAACCTAGCGCAACCGATTTAGCAGGGACCCAAACAGTCCCTGTTCGGGCGCCACTTTAATTTATATTTATGTTACGGTGTACAAGGTACACCAGGCATAAATTAAAGAGTAGAACGCTTCAGAGATTAACGAACAGAGATAATTAAGACAGACAAAGCTACGAATTTGAGATAAAATAAAATAGTCACCTCAAAAGTAAATAAAGTGATGGGAGTATCTTCAATATGAAATATCCAACATCATCTGACACACTGAAAGAAACTATAGGCTTTGCAAAACGGGAGTTCTATCATCACAGGAACTCTGGTGGGCAGTTCAACCAATTACGCATGTCGTGATATTGTTACTCTAAGTGATCTCTTAACTTTAGAATGTACTAATATGTTTTTAATTTGGAGGAGAATTGAAAGCTGTGTAAAATTTAGTCTTTAATTACAAAATGCAAATTTGACTAGATAGCTCACTATTACCACGTGGCTGTTAATATACAAAAATTTATTACAATGTTTCCTTTTAAATATTAAGAGTGTATAAACACTAAATCAGGATAATCAATACATAGATCCAAACCACGGAATCAGAGTTCAATTAAGAATTTTAATACTACAATTTGTATTCAACTTAAGTACTACGATTTACGGAATAGATCTCTTAAACACGAGATCTAGAATTAACTATAATTAAATGATTTCAGAATATAAACCTTATAGACTAGGACTTTTAGTAGGTTAAAGAAATGTCTTTAATACAAAAGATAGACAGAGAGGGTTAATAAGTAATTCGGATGAATCTTATTTGCACTCCTAAATCACGGAGCATTCCAGTTACAAGAATTAAAGAAATGACTGCGGTTAATTAGAAACGAATAAATCACAGAGCTGGTTCGAGAGCGGGAGGGTTATTAATTATTCTATAATCCAAGTTTCAGTATAATCCCACTAACAACCATTTACACTTTCAGAGATTTCCATAAATACTTAACTTTTAATTATCAGAGACAAAGTACCATTTTATCAGACCAAGCATACATTTAATACGAGTATTTAAACAAAGGTTTAAATACGAACACAAAAATGATTGAGGATCGAAATCCGAAGATCAAAACCACGTTTAAATCAAAAACCAAAACAAAAAATTCCTAAAACAAAAACACAAAAAATGATTGAGGATCGAAATGATTGAGCCAAACACAAAAACCCTGTAAAGAATTTAACGCAATTACTATCATATTCAGTTTACTTGGGGAATTATTTCATTTTAATAATTTATTTAAACATTAGATTAAATATAATTTATTATTAGGTTAAATTCCATTACAATGAATTAACTGTTTTTATATTAACTTACCCTATAAGAATCGGGGAGGGGTTTTTGATAAATTCTGATATTTAAATACTTGAGATACAATCTTCTATATCGACAACGAATTGAGACTGAAATGAATCATTACTTGTAACTTTCATACTTAGATTAAAGTTAAATATTCTTTCGTTAATTTCAATATTGCTCCATACAAAGAATGTCAGATTAAGGTATTACTAACCTCAGAGATTTTATGAAAAAGCTTGGACGGCATTCAGGGACAGTGACAATACATCAAAAACATACAAATATTGGCCTTTCAACTTAATAACTATTATGGCCACCCTATGGAATCTTAAACTGTTATAATTAAATATTACTTCATTCAATGATTTAATTACTGGAAGGATATAAAATAAGTTAGCAACATATCAATTGTTAAATATTTCGATAACTAAAATATATATGAACAAAGGCTTCCGAATAACCTCATATAAACCGTCTCTATAAATTCTCACATTCATTCTTACTTGATTACTTGCAGGAAAGTTACGGTACAATAATTTATATTTATGTTACGGTGTACAAGGTACACCAGGCATAAATTAAAGAGTAGAACGCTTCAGAGATTAACGAACAGAGATAATTAAGACAGACAAAGCTACGAATTTGAGATAAAATAAAATAGTCACCTCAAAAGTAAATAAAGTGATGGGAGTATCTTCAATATGAAATATCCAACATCATCTGACACACTGAAAGAAACTATAGGCTTTGCAAAACGGGAGTTCTATCATCACAGGAACTCTGGTGGGCAGTTCAACCAATTACGCATGTCGTGATATTGTTACTCTAAGTGATCTCTTAACTTTAGAATGTACTAATATGTTTTTAATTTGGAGGAGAATTGAAAGCTGTGTAAAATTTAGTCTTTAATTACAAAATGCAAATTTGACTAGATAGCTCACTATTATCACAGAGCTGGTTCGAGAGCGGGAGGGTTAATTAATTATTCTATAATCCAAGTTTCAGTATAAACCCACTAACAACCATTTACACTTTCAGAGATTTCCATAAATACTTAACTTTTAATTATCAGAGACAAAGTACCATTTTATCAGACCAAGCATACATTTAATACGAGTATTTAAACAAAGGTTTAAATACGAACACAAAAATGATTGAGGATCGAAATCCAAAGATCAAAACCACGTTTAAATCAAAAACAAAAAAAAACAAAAAAACAAAAACAAAAACAAAAACCCCTATAAGAATCGGGGAGGGGTTTTTGATAAATTCTGATATTTAAATACATGAGATACAATCTTCTATATCGACAACGAATTGAGACTCAGAGATTTTATGAAAAAGCTTGGACGGCATTCAGGGACAGTGACAATACATCAAAAACATACAAATATTGGCCTTTCAACTTAATAACTATTAACTATATATATATATATATATATATATATATATATATATATATATATATATATATATAATATATATATATATATATATATATATATATATATATATATATATATATATATATATATATATATATATATATATATATATATATATATATCAGAGGTGGGCACTTCCGCTCTTTAGTCCGCTAGTCCGCTAGTCCGCTCCGAGCGGACTACCAGAATACGTGCGGACTAGCGGAGGTGCGGAGTCGTCAGGAAATTAGCGGACTTGCACGTGCGGATCAAAAAAAGTTTCCGCTCTTTTTGTCCCCACCTTTTTTAAAAGAAAATATTATAGTTTACTTATTAAGAATTCTTATTGGTTATAATAAAGAAAAATAATTTTTATTTTAAGTTTATAATTAATTATACTTTTAGTATAAGACTTATTGTTTTTTAATAATTAAACTTCCAAAAATAATCTCAACCTCCTTAAAGGTACCATATAATAAATAACATTTAAATTGATTTTATAGACTGAATGGCTATTACCCTCATCTATAACTTTAATTAATTATATTATTACTATAATATCTAGGCAATATCTAAATCAATTCTGTGTAAAACCCCAATATATAAATATATATATATATATATATATATATATATATATATATATATATATATATATATATATATATATATATATATATATATATATATATATATATATATATACATGGGTGTAGGCAGGCAGGGGGCACTTGCCCCCTAAATCTTGGCGAAAAAAATAATGAACCTATGTTTGCCAGACGACGTTTTTAAGGGTTTATTAGTAGAAAAACTGAAAAAATACATCAATCGATAGATAATGAAGTAGTAATTACTAATTAATAACGTATTATAAACGTACTATATTATTTTTTCTAAAGTTTTAATGTTTTCCTTTTTTGCTTAAAGTCAACTAGCTTTGTGCTTTTTATAAATTTTTCTTCTGACATTATTCTCCGCTAGA
>JABUQX010004704.1:50000-52500 GCA_015478945.1 Trachelipus rathkii
AGTTATATATATATATATATATATATATATATATGTTAGTATATATATATATATAGTTATTATATATATATATATATATATATTATTAAGTTATATATATATATATATATATATATATATATAAGAAATATATTATATATATATATGCTATAAGTATATATATTTATATATTTATTAAGGTTATATATATATATATATATATATATATATATATATAAATATATATATATATATATATATATATATATATATATATTCGAAGTATAACGGACATGTCCAACCTGTTCCGAAAAAAAGGAAGCCGCTCTGATCCTTCTAACTATCGTCCTATAGCTCTCACTTGTATTCTATCTAAGATCTTTGAAACCCTACTCAACTCTCATTTTTAGACCATCTGGAGTCTCACTCACTTTCTTCCGATCGCCAGTACGGCTTTCGGCGCTCGTGGAGGTCTACTGGCGATATACTCTTCCTATCTAACTGATTTATGGTTTTCCGCCCTCAGGAACTACGGGGAGAGACTTGCGTGGTGGCGCTTGACATATCCAAGGCATTTGACCGTGTATTATGAAACGCGTCACTGCTCTCCAAGCTCCCTTCCTTGGTTCCTCCTTCTCTTTTGCTTACTTATGTCTAGTTTTCTTCAAATCGCTCATTATCGGCTGTTGTTGATGGGGCGACTTCTTTCTTTTCTGTCAATATGGTGTTCCTCAGGGTTCTGTCTTATCTCCTACTTTATTCTTACTTTTCATTAATGATCTTCTCACCTGCACATCTAACTCTAATCACTCATATGCCGACGACTGACCTTCATTCTTCAACTCATTTCAATTCTGTCTCCCTCTTTAACTTCTAGAATTGCCTCTGCTTTTAATCTTTTCCGATTCCATTCTCAAGCGACCTGACATAGAATTTCTCGGGTGGGTCGTCTCAACCTTGTGAAATTCAATTCTTTAAAACCCAACTTCTGCAAATCTCCCTAAAACACCTTCTAACTTTCCTATCTCTTTCGACGGTTCTTTGTCTCTCTTGTTGACAATATAAACATTCTTGACCTTAACATAAACAAAAATATCTTGGAAACCTCTCATCACAACGGTTGCTAGGGCGGCCTCAAAGAAACTGGAAGTTCTGTTAGACTGTGAGACTTTTTTTTCCTCTTCACAGTTACTCAGCTATACAGGGGCCTCATCCGCCCTTGTATGGAGTACTGCTCATATCTGGGGGCTCTGGTTTCACTCGGCTTTTGACAGGGTCGAGTCAAAGGCCAAAAGGCTTATAAACTGCTCCTGCACTTCCAGTTCACTTGACCCTCTGTCTTTGCGGCGTGATGTTGGCTTATTCCCTTTTATAGGTACCGCAGCGGCAGGTGCTCGAGGGAACTCGATATCAATCCCGTACCACCACCTTACGACGCCCTCGTAGCACAAGGGGTGCTGTGTCGGCGCATGAGTTTTGTGTTGATATTAGTAACTCCAGGCTTGTTCGCTGCGGTGCTTCCTTCTTTCCTGCCACCTCTGTTCTGTGGAATTCTCCATCTTCTGTGCTTCCTGCTGGATCTAATCTCTCACTTTATTAAAGCCTGCGTCTGTGCTCATCTGCGTAGTTTGCGTTAGTTGATGAATGTCTGAGATGTGCAACACCCCCTCCTTGAATAGGGCTCTGCCCGTGAGTGGTGGTGACAACTGTAAAAAAAAAAAAAAAATATATATATATATATATATATATATATATATATATATATATATATATATATATATATATATATATATATATATATATATATATATATATATATATATATATATATTATACAGAGGTGGGCACGATCCGTTACTCCGTTACTCCGTTACTAACGGAACTAGTTTTTTCAGTAACGGAGTAACGGACTCGTTACTTTTCTTTCATGTAACGCTCCGAATAAGTTCCGTTATTTTTTTCTCCGTTACTTTTTAGTCCGTTATATTTTGTTCGACTTTCTTTGAATGCTGATAGCCAATTGACCACCCCGATCAAGCTAAAAAATCCTTTTATAATATATATATATATATATATATATATATATATATATATATATATAGGATATATATATATATATATATATATATATATATATATATATATATATATATATATATATATATATATATATATATATATATATATATATATAAATATATATATATATATGTTATATATATATATATTTATGTTGTTAAGTTATATTTATATATATATATATATATATATATATATATATATATATATATATATATATATATATAACGAATAAGGAGAATTTGCATAGAATAATGAATAGGAATGGTGCTTTCGTAGCTGATAAGATGAATGTAACTAGAGTGGTGGAAACACTTCCTCGGAAAATCTGCATAACATTATGCAATAAAGAGGTAGATAGTGAATGTGTGTAGCTCATGGTGCAAGAAGGAATAGTATTTTGAGGATAAGGTCATTAGTAGTAAGGAGGAGGTAATGTGTA
>JABUQX010004705.1:0-37500 GCA_015478945.1 Trachelipus rathkii
TGAGTGTAGTGTATGTGAAGTGTGTATATTATGTAGTGGGTGTGTGTTGTTGTCTGTTTTCGTGACTGGTGTGAATTGTGTTACAGTTGCTATAATGTAGTGTCTTGGGTTAAATAGTATGTCATAGTGAATGTGTTTATATAGTTGTTTAGTGATTCTAATATGCTGTATTTGAATGTTGTGTTGTAGTTTGTGTGTGTGTGTATAAGTATAAGTGTTGTATGTGTGTGTGTGTGTGTTGTGTTGTGAGGTATGGATATTAAGATTGGTAATTCATACATGGTTAGGTTTCTCCATATGCTCATTTAGCCAGATGACTTACCAAAGGCTAGGCATTATTAATGGATGAGCTCAAGGGGGCGGATGGCTATGGTGCGGGTAGATGGTTGTAGGCCTGGTGTAGGTGTGACGTAGTGTTAATGTTAGGTTTGTTAGTTTAGGAGTTAGTTGGTTGGTGGTTAGGTAGTAGGTTATGTTAGGTTAAGGTGCAGGTTTATGTGCAGTTTAGGTAGTGTAGGCTGGTTCAGGTATCCGGCAGGTCATGTCGAAATATATTGTGTCAACAAGGTTTAATATTATATATATATATATTATTACTATATTTATATATATATATAATATATTCTATATTATTAGTATTATCTATTATATATATATTGATTTAAGTCTATCTTCTAGATATATATATATATATATATATATTATATTTACTATAAATTTCTTTTACTCTTATATTCTCTCTTTCTCTCTCTCTATCTCTTCTCTTCAGTCCTCCTCTTCTTTTTCTCCTTCTTTCTCTTCTTCCTTCTCCTTTCTCGTGCTTCGCTTTAGTAGATGGCATGGAAATTGATATAATGAAAATTTTACTTTATTACAAAATAAAATAGAAAAATTATACGAAAGGCTAAATAATTAAACTTAATTAAAATAATTAAAATATATTCAAATATTAAATGAATAAATTATTCAAATAAAATGAAATAAATTTTTCGAAATTAGAGAATAATAGAACGAGTTGCCACGTGCTTTTATGAATCGCATTCAATGCAACGTTTCACGTTGTGATTCTCAGATTAAGATATTTATATCAAAAAATGCAATAACAATAATAAAATACCAAAAATTATGTAATTTAATATAGTTAAAATTACTTTACTAATGATTTAAGATCTAGGAGTTAAAGAATAACTTAAAAAAAGTTTGGAAATAATTTAAGGTGATTTTTAATAATGATTTATATTCCGTGTAAGTCATCTTCTCCTCTTCTCCTTGACGGTCTTCTCTCCTTTCTCCTCTTATTTATGATTTCTTGTCGCTATTCCTTTTCTTCTCTCTTTCTTCATATTTTATATATATAATTCATATATTATATAATATAGGATATATATAAAAACTTAGTATTTATATATCTATATAATATATATTAGTTATCTATTATATATATAGTATATATATAGTATATCTATATAATATATATTATTATTATTATAATTATTATTTTATTACTATTATTATTATTATTATTATTTTTATTATATTATTATTGGGAAGGCCGGATTGCTTTTATAACCTGGAAATTAAATTTATATTCTACTAAGTCGTATCGCTGGAGTGTGGTTAAAGGTCTGCCGGTTGCCGTGGTAGTTTGAGAGTGATTCTATTTTTTGATTATGAAACGATGGGAGCCGAATATATATAAGCGGTGAGGCTTGAGCTGGTAGGAGTTTTAAGCAACGATGAAAGGTACGGTGAAATTTCGTGGTAGCGACCACGTGTGTGCGGGTGATATATTGGTATATCTCTAGTTTTAATATAATCGCGTGTTTTCCCGTAAAAGTTATAAATCTTGCCATTGAACTCTCGTTTGTTTCAATTTAAAAATAATACTAATTACAACGTTATGGATAGATTACATCTTATGCTATTGGCTTTGAATTACGGTTCTTTGGCTGTGTTTTCTAGAATGGACGGATCCGCGAATTTGTGTTAAAAACGCGTACGATTAAACCGCGACTATATCGACGATGTATGCGGAGATGGCGCGAAGCGTGATGAATTTGCGATTCCTCCGAGAATAGAAGATTGAAATTATCGACGAAGGATTAACAAGACATTTATAAAAAAATGGGGACGCCCACAGTGCAACATAGGTTGACACCCATAAAAAAAGCCCCATGAAAGAACAATGAATAAAATAAACTACAACACAAACATTGAATATACTCTAACGTATCAAAAAAATAAAGAAATAATAAATAATAAATAAAAAAAAAAATAAATAAATAATTAAAAAAAAAAAAATAAAAAAAAAAAAAAAATAAAAAAAAAAAATAAATAATAAAATAAATAATAAAATCTATAAAGAAAAAAATAAAAAAAAAACCCCATGAAGGTATTGAGTAATAAATATCACTGATTAGGTTGGTGGCTATCGTGTCCAGGTGGTCAGTCAGAGCGGATACCCCTCCTATCTATTAATACTATACTATAGTATAGATCATATATTTTATATATTGTATATTATATATATATATATATTAATATATTATATATATTATATATAATAATATATTCTATATATAAATTTTTATAAACTATATATATATATCTAATATCTTATATATCTATAGTGTTGGAATATATTAGTTATAATAGTAATACTATAATATATATATATAGATATGTATATATATAAGTTAAACTTATATATATATATATTATATATATATATATAAAATATATATATACATTATATATTATAATATAATATAGATATATTATATTATATATAATAGTATATATTCAATGGGTCGGGCCGATCCGGATTCGAGGAAGTGAATGTTCTAGGTTCAAATCGGCTTCAAATTCTATTCTAATAAAAAGGGAAAAATCAAAGTCATTAAGTTGACGTCATTGTTTATTATTTTATATATATTTTTCACTCATTGCTATCTGATGCGTTGGGTACAACATGCATGTGTCCTATCTTGGTGGGATAATATATTATATATATATTATATATATATATATATATATACTATATATTATTATTATTTATATATATACTATTTATACATATATTATATATTTTATATTTTATATATTATAGTATTTATATAATAATATATATATATTATTATCAGAGGTTGGGTCCTTCCGCTCTTGTAGTATCGCTAGTCTGTTATGTCGGCTCGAGCGGACTACAATAGGTGGGTACGTTAGCGGTAGGTGCGGGAGTCGTCAGGAAGATTAGCGGATTGCTACGTGTCTGGATCAAATTATAAGTTTCCTTGTCTTTGTTCCGGCACTTTTTTAAAAAAATATTTAATATAGGTTTACTTATTTAAGATTCTTTTTTGGTGTTACTAATAGAAATATAATTTTTACATTAGGTTTTTATAACAAATTATAGCTTTTAAGTCTAAGATTTATTGGTTTTTATATTAAACTTTCCAAATAATAATAATAAAAAGGTACCAATTAATAATAACATTAAATTGATTTTTATAGACTGAATGGCTATTACTCATCATAAATTTAATTATTATATTTTATTACATTATAATATTAGCAATATCTATCTATGTAATAACCAATTATATTATATATTATTTATATAACTTATATATATTTATATATATATATAGATAATAATATATATATATATATCATATATATGATATATATTATATAATTATATTATATATATATATTATTATTTGGGTTTTTACAAGAATGATAAACATATATATATATTATATTATATATATATATATATATAATATTATATATATATATTATATATATTTATATATATATACTGATATATGTATATATATATTATAGTTATATATATATATAGTATTATTATTTATATATCATATTGTATATATATATATATATATATAGTATATATATTATTTATTATATATATGTAATGATTATATATTTATATATATACTATATATATATATTATATTATATATTTATATATGTGATATATTTATATATAATATATTTATATATATTAATATATATATATATATAATATATATAATATATATATATATATATAATATATAAATTATATATATAATATATATTAGTTATATATATTATAGTATTATATATATATATATATAATATATATTATATATATATATATACTAATTATATATTAATGCTACCCGAGCTGATAGTAGCTTTAGATCGACTCTGATGATCGAGGATTTCATGGATTAATAAATAAGTTTGGACCGAAATTAGATCTTCTTATGGTGATCAGGGTGGTCAAAATATTTTAGAAGGTGGGGATGAAGATTTAGTGTGAGGACCTTCAAATAAAATGGATTCTGGAAGTGAACTAAACAAGCCTTACAAAGGAACATCTTTCCTTTCAGCATAGGCAGAATTTTTTGAACTTTTTCATAAAATATAATAAACCTCATCCCTAGTTATGCGGTTGTAGAGTGAATAGATTATAGTATTTGTGGGGAATTTTTAAGGGCAAAGAGGTCGTTTACTGATTTTATTTTTGAGCACTAATTTTTCGAAAGTATATATGGATCTCTTGTCTTGAAGAGATATTGAGGAGGAAGTGGAAATCTTGAGATTTTTTATTATTATATATTTTATCAATAAATTATAAATATTTTTTGTAAGGATATATATTTAATGTATTTATTATTAAAATCTTTGTGATCGCACCATTATTAGCGGGAGGAGTGCGTAGGTGGGACTTGCCAATACGGAGTTTGATTGGTCTGATATGTGCGGAGGCGCTATCGGATCTACGTTTTCTCGAGGGCGGAGGTGCGTCTAGGACTACCTAATGAGCCGGGGTGCACTTGATATATATATTATATATAATATATATATTTATATTATATATATATATATATATTATATAATTATATAGTAATGTAAAAAAGAATTACGGGAAATCAAAGAAACATGCTTGTGGGGTGAACCACCCGCATTTGCGACTGAGAACAACGTACTCGACACTTTACCGTTGAGCCTCAAACCAAAAAGTTTGATTCTTTTCTTCCGTACTGTTTTATTTTATAACTTATTAATTGCGGTTCTTGCAATGTTTTAATAATATATATATAGTTATAAATATATATGATATATTAAATATAATTTAATAATAATAAATAATATATTATATATATATATATATTATATTATATATATATATATTATGTTATATATATATATATAATATATATATATATATATATATATATATATATTTATATATTTATATATTATATATATATATATATAATATATATACTATATCATATATATATCTATCTATATATGTATATTATTAATATATATTATATATACTATTATTAATATATATATTATATTATAATATATATATTATATATCATATAGTGTGTGGTGTGGCGTTTCACACTCGCACATCACGTCTTCTTGGTGTTGCTTTCTTTTGAGTTATGATTAATGCTATTAGCCATTCAAAGGATTTGGTGCGATTGCATTATATTTGTTTTAAAATTTTTCACTTAGTTTGAGCATCCCCTCCTTCCTTTTCTAGTAATCATCACCCCCCAACACCACTTAAAATCAAAAAAACATGTTTACGCAATCTGAGCAGCAAATCACTTTTTAGTTCCTCATCCTGCCCATCTCTTAATTTTCTCACAAAAGTGGATGTTCCGTTTGTAAATGTGTAACAACCTGGTTTTGTTTTGTTTTTAATATGATTTCGATTTTTTTTCTGATTTTCATTCTTCTTCGAGTTTACCATATGTGTTTTTTTAAAAAATCAGGCTTGGTTCAGTCAAGTACTTGTAACTTGAAGTAATATTTTTGAAGTACTTGTACTAATACATTATTTTAGTACTTGTACCTAATCCTTTTTGTTACTTGTACTTAAGTATATTTTTTGGAGTACTTGTACTTGAGTACATTTTTGGAGTACTTGTACTTGAGTACATTTTTGGAGTACTTGTACTTGAGTACATTTTTGGAGTACTTGTACTTGCACTTAAGTACATTTTTTGGAGTACTTGTATTGAGTAATTTTTTGGAGTATTGACCATAAATATAAATCATCCACGGATTTTAAATAACTCTACTAACAAACAAAAATTATTCGACCGCTTAGTCACGAAATATAACCCAATATAACTACTATGACCACTATTTAGCTAATACCATTATGCCATAAATCCTATATATTAATAATTGTTGTTATAATTGCAATTGTTTAAGGAAGTCCTCTTCATAAAATTTTTTTGAGACAATTCCGAGCTTTTCATGGCTTTACTTCTTAATCTCCAAATATGACCACATTTCCATATTTCCTTGAAAATTTAATTCTGGATGATGTCACTGTTTATCACAGCCACAACTTCCTTGTAGTACTTATGATAGAACTTGTGAATACACCTTCGAATTCTTAATCAATTCTAGATGATCTCAATATTAATCACCGCCACAGCTTACTTGTAGTATTTATGATATATCTCTTAGTCTTCGAATTTTGTTATAAATTCTGAGTTATGACGATAATCACATCACAGCTAACGTAAACTATTTATGATAGATCTATCGAATTCCACCATTGAATTTGTATCAATAGCAATTGCAGAATCTTTAAAATATTCATAAATTAATTTGAACGTAAAGTTTAAAATTTGTAACATGAACAAAAAAGGGTGAACGACTAAGGACTCGCCTGTGAATGTTCCTGGAGTAGGATCGAGAAGTCCCCTGAACCCACAGTCTGTATAAGGAAAGAAAGGAATGAACTAAGCTACTGAACACTGGATTATTTCGGACTACCTTAACACTTCACACACCAAATGGAAAGTCCTTCATGGTTTGGATTGTGCCTATATCCAACACCACAATGTTACTTATGCTTTCATCGGAATTATGTATATTAGTTATTCTCCATTGTAACAAAAGCTTCTTTCATCATAGAAAAAATGTATATATCTTTGTTGTTTCCTTTCCACTTACTCTTTCAAATCATTTACCAAAATTTTTTTTCTAACATTTCTTCATTTTTCCCCTCTCTTGTTCTAACGAGTCTAAGAGCCATCTTTCCTTCAAGAGTTGGTTTATTACAAGAGAAACTATCTTTCATTCATATATTACTAAAATCATCTTGTGTCTCGAGAATTTTAGATTTTATTAAAGTGTGAAACCATTGGAATTGGAACGAAATATAAAATTTGAATTTCAAATACCAAGTTTCATTTGTTAATATTTGAGAGATCTTATCAAGTAAATTTTATGTCGATTTATTGTTGAAATATTAAGATATACTATATATTATCATATATACTATTTATATATAATATAATATATATATATATATATTATATATATATAATATATATAATTATAGTATATATATTATATACTATATATATATTTTATATTATAATATATATTATATATATTTATATAATATATATATATTTATATTAATATAAACTATATGAATTATATAATATGATATCAGAATATATATAAATTCAAACCTCCAAAATGTCTTCATTAGAAATAACAAATACATTATTAAGTTTAACATCCAGTTATACATACTTATATGTAGTATAATAATAATTAATGATATATTCTGAGTATCAATTTAAGTACCTTTCCAAAACGCATAAAAGGATTTAATTTGAATATTTGAAGAAGTTGATTGGAGAGTCTATAATTAAATTACAAATATCGTGAAACTTCTAGTTGGCAAAACTATAAAGTCTCATAAAATGAGGATAAAAAAAATAAATTAAATTAATTTTTAAATACAATTAATTATAATATATAATAATAATAATAATAATTAATAATAATATATAATAATATAATAATCATAATATGTTTAATATAATAAAAAAATTTTATATAATAATATATAATATTAATAATAATATAATAATAATAATAATAATATAATAATAATAATAATATAATATAATAATAATAATAATAATAATAATTGTAGCAATTCCAGGTAATAATTCCTAACAATGCTAGCAATTTTTAAGAGTAGTTGTCATGGTAACAACCAAGGTACATGATAGTGAAGATATTTGCTCGCAATATATATATATAATAATAATATAATAATAATAATAACGAGAATAATAAATAAATAAAAAAATATATAAAGCAATGCTAAATTGTTCAATAAAATGATATACTATTATAAATATAAATTCAATATTGGGTCAAAATTAAAAATATAATAATAATAATAATAAATAAGATATATAATAATAATAATAATATAATAGATTAATAATAATATAATAATATAATAATAATAATTATATTAATATAATAATATATATATAAATAATAATATGATATAATAATTATAATAATAATAATAATATAATTAATATAATAATAATAATAATATAATAATAATGAATATAATAATAATATAATAATATATAATAAATAATTATAATAAAAATAATATAATAATAGTATAATAATATACTAATAATATAATATATATAATTATAATAAATATAATATATACTAATTAATTTTTTAAAATCGCTGAGTTTATTATTTATTAATATTTATTTAGATAATGTTTTTTATTTTTTTATAAAGATTTGAGTAGAGGTTTCGGTTTATGTCTTGAAGGTATTGAGTTTAAGTTCAGCTTCTTTGTGTACTGACGCATGATTGTTTTTTTTAGTCTACGCAGAAGGGAGCGTTTATGTAAGTATTAATTCGTGATTAATTTACGTATTCTACGTGATATTTTGGTGTTGGGTACTACTATATGGTAGAGTATAGGCATTGGTTATGGATAATTCTGTTTAGATATTGATGATATTTGTAACGTCTTAAACTGAAATTTTTTAGTTTTTGAACAAGAGTTGTATTATGGCTGTAAAAGTCTCTAGTATTGCTAATGAGCCGAATAAATCGCTTTTGGATTACAATTACGGATGGATTACTGAGTTACTCGTGGTTCCGTAGATATTAAGTGATAGTATAGAGATAGGAGGTGTATCTAATGCATGGATATTTTTAGGAATGGAAAGGTTCAATTCTTGTTTCTAATTTTATTAGCGCATATATACTAGCTTAGTCTGCTAATAGGATTATTTAACATGTTCTTTGTAAATTCTATTATTTTATCATTTGTCTACGTAAATGATTCCATATTCTGTTTAGTATAGAACTAGTATTGTGTATTATGTATTTAAAATAATATAAATTTTTATTTTAAAGTTTAGAGCAGTTTGTGTTGCTAATATAGGATCCATTTTCATTGTGTTATTTAATGTGTCTTACTGCTTAATTACGAGAGAGAGGACTCCATTTTGTCATTTATTCGATAGAGCTGGTTGAGAAGAGAACTATGAAAAGTGGTCATGTTGAGGCGAAGCATATGACGAATGTATATGGGATATTATTTTTTGAAATTGAAGCAGTGGGTATGCATCGATTATTTGAAGTGTGTTCATTCGTTCCTTTAGTTTCACGTATCTGAGATTTCTCCTTTAATAACTTTTTAAACTCCGTTGTAAGTTTGTCTCTATTCATTTTGTCTTTCTATATATGTATTTGATCAATGCATGTCAGATAAGTTTTGTGAAATCTAACAATTATAACAGGGAAGAGTATTTATTTTATATATTTCTATAAAGTTTTTCGATTAAACAAATGAATGCATCAGAAGTTGAGCGTAGTTTTTCTAAATCCAAATTGTGAGTCGCTGAGCATATTCTGTTAACTGATGAAAATTATATTTTCAAATATTTTACCTAATGTATTTTGTGATAGCTATGGTTGTAATTTATGCTTAGGGAGGGGTCTCTTTTTTTAGGTTGGACATGTTTGTGCAATAATAATAATATAATATATAATAATCATAATAATAATAATAATAATAATTTTCATATAATAAACACAATAAAAATAATAATAATAATAATAATAATAATAATATAATAATAATATAATAATTCTTGGAGTGAAGCAAAATATGTATGCCACGCCGTTCTTAGAATACGTTGAAAAGGATGTCTAGGCTATCGAGTTGTCAAAGACTTCATCTGAGAATATATATGAATAAATTCATTCATATTGAAAGGGAAAAATATTATAAAGAAGATTTAAAGTTCCTCCAAGTGGATTTTTCCATAATTATTTAATAAGATTAGGAAAATTTAACAAATACAGATATGGTATATCAATATTTACATTTGCTCCACAATATAACGGTATATGTAGTATATTATAAATGCAGTCTATCTTATTGGGAACTCGTGCGCACACGCAACACACACACACACACATCACAACACACATACCACACATACCCACCTCAACAACACTTCTTCACCCCCCAAGCATACACATTCTACCTTCAACGAATCTTGTTGAAAATTATATTCGACACATTTGGCGGGATTATATGGGAGTCTAAACCTGTGTGATAGAATAAAGCTGTCTGAATATTGCGACTTTGTTTAACATGAAATATACAAATTCTTGGCTAAGAAATCATGTAAAGACTTTTCCCATTACTCTTTACTCAATTTTACTACTACTATTTTTGACATAAAATATACAAATTCTTGGCTAAGAAATCATAGATTCCAAATTAGTTGTGAAAGTAAAAATGTTGAGAAACCTTGAAAGGAAAGTTTAAAAATTGCTTGAAAGTTACTAAACGTTTTTCTTGATAGAATTTTGAATTTACTTTTCGTTACTTCAGATTGCAAAATTATGAAGGGACTTCGAATGTATAGACTGTTCATACTATCGGCTGTATTTCTAGAGTAATGTTAAATATAAAATTTAGAACTGAATATTTTATGTGGAATTGATCTTTCAACATGATTTTGTGTAAATGAGAGGTCTGCAGATAGCCACTGGAACATTTTGTTCAACGCCGAAGGAGATCCGTGGGTTGTGCCACTAACCTTATGAAGAAAACGCATTGAGTATTCCTTTTTCAAGTCATCAGATCACATAACCTAAACAAAACAAAATAGATTTAAACTTCTCTCATAAAGAAATTTCCTCTTAACCTTACCTATTGGTCATTTGCTGGAGTTGAAACCATTATCTTTGGTTTTCTCTGCATTACAACAAGACTAATGATCTTTGCGCAATGCAAATATATCCATCCCTAGTCTGTATAGAGGTGTCCTCTCTAACTTAATCCGTAGAACACCCGACTCAAATGAATATTGAATCCTCTTGTCACGTCCTACCCTGCTATTCATGTGGGTTTCTACAGCCGACTCTCGTCAATCTTTTCAAAACACTTTGTCCAGCAACTTCCTTCTAGCGCATCAATATTCACATCGAGTTTGTTGTGATGGCTGTCTGTGAACATTATAAATGGCATATAAACACCATTTTCCCACCCAAAATGCTCTTCTGCAACTTTTTATATATGATACCCGTAAGACATGGGGTTGACGTTCTGTTTGATCCGATCATCACGTGAGTATCGATGAATTAACGGACATAGAGCACCCTTTTACCCACCAATTACAAGGCTTATAATAGTGATATTAACTGGAACCATACGACTGGTTAGTCTCCCCTCTACCAATTTCTATTCTAGGCTCCAACAAGGCTTTCTACAAGTTGGAGAAAAGGATTATCTTTGTGTTAAATTGAGTAGGACTAAACTCCTCGTGGGGAGTTAGTTGACTTCATGTTATTGAGCCAGTTGGTGATCCTGGCCCGCCAAAGAACCAGGCATTCTAATCTACCGGTTGACTCATGGTGAAGGATATTCCTATCTTGTTCCTACTATCTTCTTTCATTACATCATATCCTAGTTGGCTGCGAAGTTATCACACCTTCCTGACGCAAGCTCTAACTAACATACTACATGATATCCTTTCAAACCGTCTATTGTACATCCATTTAGAATCTCGTATTCAAAGTGATGAGATCTTTGCTTTTCTTCGCAAGCGAAATTTGCTATATAAAATTTTAATTATTTATTTCCGTACTTGCTTTGTGTTAAGGGGTTGCCACTGAAGTTGGTTTTCTGACTCGATATCACTTTTCACTTATTATTATTATTATTATTATTATTAATTTATTATTTTTTTGAAATGCGAAAGTTTGTTTTGACTTAAATATTGTATTTAATTTGATGAATTGCTGAGAAGGGTTATTCCCTGTATTTAAAGATAATTTATGAACAGAAATAGTTTTTATGATCTGTAATAATAATAATAATAATAATAATAATAATAATCTTGTAAATGAAAGACTGTACCTTCTTATTTGACAAGTCAAAGAATAATAATAAAAAAAAATCATTCTGCTTAATTGTCAAAACTTTCATTAATGTCGAAGGGTTAAGAGATTTTTTTGTTTGTTAACCTCGAAAACACAACCCTAACGAGATTAACACAATTGTAAAGCACCAGCTCGAGTAAATTCCTACAAATCGGGAATTCCCTTTAGAATCTATATCATTCAAAGTGTAAATTTGGCGGTAAAAAAAAAAAAAATTTCAACGAATTCGACCACTCATTTATAAGTATTTAAATTATTATCCGAATAGTTTTTCATTTCGCCATGCGTTCCCGTTCTCCACCTCACCTGCTAACTTTCTTAAATTTTTTATAATAAAAATTAGAATCCTTGTTGACTTTCTTTATTTTTCTGTTTCTCTTCCGATTTAGTTTGGTGCTTTTGTTAATTCCTTTCCCAAAGTTTTATTTTGTCTATTAGCAACCTTTGGTTTTCATCCTTTACAATCAAGAACGATAATTATTATTATTATTATTACATTTATGAATCGATTTTTAAATAAAATTTTTGCTTGTGTTTTATTCCATCCTATTTAAGTAAACTTACTCGTATTAAGTAAAAGTTTATTGCTGTATATTTAATCACTCGTGAATGCAGTATATTCAACAGATATATTTCTTTTTAAAAATTATGTAAAATTTAAAATATCCAATGGATATTTACACTCCTTACCCAATATGAAAATTATCAAAGAATTTCATGTTCATAAAATAAAATCAATCTTTCTCGTAAAAAAGATTTCCTTAAGCATATATCAGAATTGGTATTTAAGATTGTTTTTATTATTATTAAATAGATTGTTTTTATTATTATTAAATTAAAACTTACAAATAGTAACAAAATGGTAGAGTACTCTTTGTGTATTCCCATTTTGCTACCAGATTGTTATTTTTTTTTTGTACATTTATAATGTTTAGAAATTCCATACAAATAAAATTCTCAAAAGATATTAGTTTTATTTAACCTTATAAATTCGTTATTATAAAGAAAAAATCTGATAACTGAGCAAAACCAAATCGAAAAGTTATTCATTCTACATTAAAATGTCCATTATACTAAGTGAATATGGACATGTTGAGCGTCATTATATGACTGGGTGAATATAGTCTAGCGTTAAGAGAACCATTAAATGTCTTACATGAATAAAATAATAATGAACAGAGGCTACGATTAAAAAAAATTTGAAGCAATTCAAAATTATTTACTGTATAAAGAAAAACGATAGTTAAACTAGGTACACTAAACGTTGCCGTCATAAGGCCTAGCTGCATCTGATGCGCACATACGTTCTCTCTCTCTCTCTCGCATACAAGCACTGCGCTTGCGCTAATGAGGATGTTAAATTACAGGAACACCAGATTGTTTGATCTGCTTTATTACTAGTTCTTTGCTTTCAGATTTTTATTTCGACCGCGAGAAGGTTTATTTTATGTAGTAGCTAACGTGTGTGTATACCTTTACATCCCTACGCTCATATGAGAAACGGGCTGCCCCCCAGGAAATTTGCCATTATGTATATATATATATATATATATATATATATAATGTATTTAATTTTATTTTTGCAGCTGTACTTTCTGACGACGGAGGCTTTATGGCAGCTTTGACGGCAGCAGGTGTAGACCGGAAGAAAATTGTAAGAAAAAGGAAATCTAGCGACAGCGAGAAATCTGAAACAAATCAGAGTAAAGCATTGAAAACTGATAATGTCAAAGATTCTGTAGAGGAATCAAAAGCCGAGGAAGGTTCGTCACCGATCGAAAACAATACTGAAGAGGAAGTTTCAAATAAGACTGAAGAGAAAGAAGATGTATTACTCTCACCAACCAGCATAAAGCCTACGTTTAATGTATGTACTAGTAATTTAGATTTTTTTTTTTTTTTTTAATTCTTTGTTGGACACTTTATTTATTTTTACTTTTTCATAGTTTTATAAAGAAACCTTGAGTGAGACATCAGTTAAGGAAGAAACGAAATCTGAGTCTGAAACTGCCACAGATACAGTTAGTTCAGATGAGGCACCCTCTACAGCACCAAGCACAGATGATATAACTGAAGAGGCTTCTACTAATGACATCAAGAAAGATGATGAGAGTATGGAAGTGGAAGAATCTGCTGATGCTAAGTAAAATAGGACCTAATGGAACATCGCTGGTGAAGGAGTGGGTGAAAATAATTCGGCATTAAGCGTTAAAGAGGAAAGCATGGAAATTAATCAAGGTGAGTTTTGTTATATATATATATATATATATATATATATATATATAATATATATAGTATATATATTATATATATATATATATATATATATATATATATATATATATATATATATAATTGATTCGCGAATTCAGCAATTTCTAATCCGATCCTCTAATTTTACAATTTTCATTACTTGCAAATTCATAGAGATGTAGTATACTTGTTAATGGGTTATAAGGGAAGTATAGAGATCTTGCCCACACTTAATTTAGTATATCTTGAGCTTAGTCTTTCCCCAGATTCTTTAGTTCGACCATAATTGTTTTCATTCCTCTATAGTGAGACACTGTTCATCATGAATGAATAAAGCTCATTCTCCTGTCACTCGATGATATTCGCTCAGTTCTGTATTGTTTCTTTATAACTAGTTAAACTTTATTTCATAAATATTAATGTTCTGGCTTTTTGTAATTGTTTTGATGAAAATTGCAGTCTAGTCAAAAAAATAGATCTCTCTTTTGTTTTTCTTCATTTTCTCTACTTATCTGTACTGATGGTTCTATATTTGATATTCCTACCTAAATGCCTTTGTCCTCATGTTTTCATCTTATTCAATCCTTGATGATTCTGGTATCTCTCTCTCCTCTCCTTCCCTCTGGTGTTTTATGCCCATTTTAGATTATATAAGATAGGGTGCATGGGATCTTGTCCTCTTTTGAACGTTTTGAAGAAGAGTTGTCTGAACGGCATCTTTTCCTGTATGTTAAGGTCATGTGCTTCTTAGCTTGCGTCGGCATTTATTCAACTACTGCTTGTCCAAATAGCATGTGTTTTGTCAACTTTGGAACAGCTTGTATGTTCATTTTATTTCAAAGAATTATATGCTTTCTGATCTCTTTGACTATCGCTCTGTAGATCTTACCTGTAAAATTCTTTCCAAAATCTTCTACTTTATAATTCAAATATCCTTTACAATAAGTAGTCTCATTCTCTCTCTTTTTCTAATAGCTTTTATACGTCTTTCAACTTAAATATCAACTTACGATAACTTTTCTGTCATCTTCCACTATTAGAGACTGGAATTTCTTGCATGACTGTCAGACTTGACATTTCCAAGGCTTTTGAGAGTATATAACATTCATTGCTGCTCTTTGTTTTTAAACTATTACCTCCTTCACTCTATGACTATATGCCTGTGCCTATTTTTTTTTTATCTTCTCAGTAACTCCTCCAGCGCTCTTCATTCCTTTCATTTTAATACTGCTTATTTTGTCTCGAGCTTCCTCCTCGACTTTAGTTTTCCAGTCCCCTTTTTGAGGAACGTTGTGCTCTCTTGATGGAGTTATCTTGATCCTGTTATATTTAGGTAATTCTTAAAAATCTTGACTACGTTACATCTTCCTCTTTTGAACATCTCCAGTTCTTCTATTTTTTATAACTGCTTTCTCGCTTCTCCAAAGCACCATAAACTTTTTCATTAATAGTCTTAATAATTATCCTGGAAAACCTTACATCTTGTTTGGGAACTCCGAGGAAGTCAGGAGGAGAATCCTCTTTTTGTGTTGATTATTTTTTCCTTAATGTTATAAAAGTCTAAATCTCCCTAATATGAAGTACTATCATAATAGGACTAAATCTCCCATATATGGAGTACTATCATATATGATGTAGCTCTGGGGTTTCAGTACATGACTTGGAATCTTTATCATTAGTGTCTTTATGTCGCGGCACTGGCACTCTTTTCCTTTTATATGAATATGTATACGTACTACCAAGTCCGCTGCTCATACGAACAGCAGCCCACATTTCACTTCCCTCGTGGTGACCTTTCCACCACAGGTGCATTATTTTTAATAATCTCTTTATAGAAGGTCTTATTCAGTGTTGTATCCTTTCCAGCCATTTCTGGGCTGTGGGTTATTTAATTTGTAAATGGATGGGGTTATGAAAGAATTAAGAGTTAGGGGTGGCACGGGAAGGTATTAGAATGGATGAGAGGGAAGGGTGCCTTGCTTATTGTTTGCTAATGATTTGGTTTAATTTGGCGAATATGAAAAGAGTGAGGGGTTTGGCTGGGTGTGTAAAAGGAGGTGTATGAAAGTAAATGTAGATAAGAGTAAAGTTATGGTAGTGAGTGAGGAGAGTCCGAGTTGTGAAGTCATGTTAGATGGTGAGCAACTGGGACAAGTATCATCAGTTATTATAAATATTTAAGGATATATGTTGTGATGGAGAAAATGGATGAACGGAATGATGTCACAGGGTATTGATAGTAGGAATGTTTGAATGGTAGGATAGGTGTGCTGGTATGCAATTAAATCCTCATGGGTGGAATGTAATAGGATGAATAAGTCTTTAGCCGCCTAAGAGGTTTTGCATGAGGTGGTAAGGTTGGTTTACCTGATGTATGTATAGTATAGATTAATGATGAAATCTTTTGAGGTTGGAAATTGAAAGGTTAAAGGTAAGATCTTATGTACAATTTGTTATCCAATGAAATTAAATCTTAGGGCGTGTTATTAGGTTGAGAAGAATTTAATCAAATGTAGAGAATGAACGCATTAGTGAGTTGAGTGTGTGATGTGATGAAATGCGTAAATGAGAGAATAAACGAGAGTTTATTATATAGAGTTGGTTTGGTCATATGGGAATGATGGAATGACAGTCGGTTGGTTAAAGCGGATGCATAGTGGTGAGTGTGTTGGGAATCAACGGCTGGGAGACTGAAAGAAAAAGTAGATTGATTCAGTAAAGGAATCTCACGATAGGAGAGATGGAAATTGAGTTTGGAGTGCAGAGTAGCGAGAAAAATAAAGGTTGCATGGTCAGTAGTGAAATGGCGGGGGTTTTGTGAGGGGTAGGCTGGGGGCTTTGCCTAGGTGAGATAAACCCCAAATAGAATGAGATAACCACAGTGAGGGTCCGTCGCAGTTTCGTGGAAATCCATTATGAGGTTGGTAGATTTTATGAAGTGAGAAGTTCTTCACTTTAATGGGTATAAAAAGGGATCAGGTAAATTAGAGGAGCTTTTCACCTTTTTATCGACTTGTACGCATGCTCTTCTACTACTTTTCTGTTCACGATGTTTGCTACTCACCTATTCAACCACAATCTGGAGATAGGAAGGTTCGATGATATATATAAATATATATATATATATAATATTATATATATATATATATATATATATATATACTTATATATATATATATATATATATTAAATATATACTATTAAATAATATTAATATATATTAATATAATATATATATTATATATATATATATATATACTTGTATTTTGCCTGAAAGCAGGTTCCGATCCAGATTCCTTGGATGAGGCTCCGGTCCCCGCCCACTGCCCAAGAGACTACGAAAAAATAGAAGTGACCTTTTCATACCCAAAAATTTGAAAGGTGTTCTATTTATCATCGACCTGCAAATGCAAGAAAATAAAGAAGTGAGGATAGTCAGATGGGAAAGTCAGAAAATGCAATTTGGAAATTACCTACTTTCCTATATAGGATGAAACATGAACAGAGGTAATAAAGATTTTCTTTCCTCTTATATTATAATATATATATCATATAGATATATATATAGATATAAATATATAATAATTTTTATATATATATATATATATATATAATATATATATAATATATATATATATATTATATATATATATATATATATATATATAATAATATATATAATATATAGGTATATCGCGATATTCAGATGGACAATCTTAGGAGCGTGTTAGGTGTCAGAAGAACTGATAAAATTAGGAATTAACGCATTAGGGAGTTTTGTGGTGTGAAGAAGGCGTAAATGAAAGAATAAACGAAAGCTTATTAAGATTTTTTGTTCATATGGAAAGAATGGATGATATTCCGCTAGTTAAACGGATGTATCAGTCGTGAGCGTGCATGGAAGTATTCGCCCGGCTGGAAGATCTGAGAGAAAGTGGATTGAGTCAGCAAATGAATGTCTTAATGAAATGAATATATCAGATGCGAGAAGAAGGGGTGCATAATAGTAGGAGCGAGTGTGATGTGGTTTTGGGGGAGACCGTATGGTTGTGGGCTTGTGCCCAAGGAATGAACTCTTTTCATTGACGAGATATCACAGTGGGGTCCGTCGCTGTTATGGTGGATTTTTGGCTGCGACAGGCTCGCAGTTAGCGGGTAATGTGGGGGGGTTACTTTCTTTTCGACTTGGGTCATGTTCTTCTACTTAACTATTCGATTTCTGGTGCGTTTTGCACACCCTACTCCCCATCTGATTTATATATATATATATATATATATATATATATATATATATATATATATATATTATATATATATATATAATATATATATATATAGTATATAATATATATATAATATATATATATAATATATATATATTCACAACAGTTAATGTAAATACAATCAAATTTAATGAAATGATGATGTTGGAGAAGGCACGAGAGAAGGAATTGATGTTTGGGAAAAGTAGGAATAGTTTGCTATTAGGTGGGCCATAAACATGATGGACAACGGAATCCCCAATACTGTATTGACTATGGACCATACAATAATATTATACCCAGTTCACTTACCAACTCCATCCAATGATAACTCCTGGAGCAAGAGTGTGGAGAAACAAATTCAAGCTCAGAGAGAACAATGCCACGATGGCAACATTCTTTCATCCTGCTATGTAAGTGAAACTAGTTTAATGCCATTTAAATTAAGCAGGTAGGTGTCTGCTAAGGACATCATTCTATCAATATTTAAAAAAATATATATATATATATATATATATATATTATATATATATATCGCCTCTAAGTTTTTATTATTTATATCTGTATATATATTAGTATATATATTATTATAATATATTATATATATTTATATATATCATATATATTACATTAACTATTATTACATTATATACCTGAGGGAAGGTCACTGCCCATTTTTAATGGTTCGAAATTACCTCCCATTTTTAATGGTACAGTTGCACCCTAATTTCTCTATTGCCGTTCATCATTCTCACACACACATCACAATCCTCCATACTAGGCATACTATATACAAAACACACAATATAAGTGTCACCTACTCGAAAATCAAAACAACAGATAAAAAAGTCTATTAAAACGAAACACACATCCAAAACTCCACTACATACAATAACAAACCTCATTACAAACATCTAATACTACAAACATTATTTTCCTAGATTTATGTGGGGGGAGAAAGAATTTTCATATCGTACGTTCGAGTATGCCCTGCGTGTCGTAGAAGTCGACTAAGGGCGGTGGTAGTTGGGTTGGCTTGCCACTGCCATCTATTTCTTGCCAGGTGAATAGGGTAATCTTAGAGCTAGAGACCATGTCTGAGAATAAGGTCGTGGCATCAAGAGCCGTGAAAATCGACACCTTTCTAACTTATCATCGAGAGGCGAAAATTGTAGAATCAGATGGGGTTTAGGGGAATAAAAAATGTTGAGATTTAAAAGAAAAAACAAGACAAAAAAGAAACAGAGAGGTGATCGGATGTAGTCTAGAGAAGTGGCAATTCAAATGATTTGCTCGCTGTGACTGGAGAGAACAAACACAGAGCATGTAAAATAGAGGAATAGTGTGAAATTAAGATGGTGTGAAATGGTGAAATGTGTGCGTGCTGAGTTTGTAGAGAAGAGTAATTGAGATGATATTGGAAAGAAAGAGTTGCAAATTTTGACTTGAACGTGAACGGACGTATGTGGTCATGAAGCGTATGGTAGCTTTGATTTGTGAGTCCTAGAATTCTAATGTTAAATTTAAGTTGAAAGGTGTCTAAGGTTAAGTGAGGTGGTACGTGGATAGACGGTACATGGAGAGTCAATCTAAAGTTGAAGGGATAGATGCGTTTGAAGAGGTACGATTTTTTGGGATATTGAATGATGTTTGGATGGGGTGGAGTAAGGTAGCGTCAGAAATATGAGTAGAAGTTTTCTCATAGAGGGACCTGAATGTTGGATGTAGGTGAATCAAAAAGGGATGTATACAGTGGTTTTGGGTAGTGAGCGGAGAAAATGAGAATGGGCTAGAGAAGCGTGAATTGAGATTTTCGCTCTGCTGAAACAGAAGAGGTAGTGTGTAAGATAATACTTTTCTGTTAAACACAGGTATCCATAAGTTATACTAGAGTTTGGTGTATTGGTATAGAGAATGGATAAATCGGGAGAGAAAGATATGAAAGAGAAGAGTCAATAGATTGATTTAGTGTGTGGGTAGGAGAAGAAGGGAAGAGAGGTATAGAAAGCTATGTGACTTGAAGTGTTAAATATCAAAGTGTAAAAGGTGGATGATGTAAGGAGTGAATGAGGAGGATGAACGGAGGAATCGAGTATGTTAGTGTAGCTATAAGAGAGAGAGAGAAGAGAAGATGTAGAGGTTATGAGTGAGGAGGCTGGGAATGGGAGAGAGTAGGATGGAATGAAAAAGAAAATTACAAAGTTAGTCATAAGTTAGTAAATGAGAAGGAGAAAGAATGAGAAGTTAAGTGTGCAAGATATTAAGGAGAAGTGGAGAAGAGGAGAAGAGCACGACTCGAGACGTAAGTAAAACGAGTTGAAGAATGTGAACGAAGATTGATGACACTAGGTATGGCGAGAAAGTCTAGGAGGCAAGAAGTAGAAGGTAAGCAAATTAGTATAAGTGCAAAGGAAGGGAGAAAGGAGAGAAATAGAGAAGTAGAGAGAGAGAGAAGTAAGAATAGTGAGAACGGAAGCAGAATGGTGAAGATAGAAAGAGAGATAGAGTGATAGGAAAAGAAAGAGAAAGAGGAGTAACAAAAGAGATAGCGTGAGTATGTAGATGTACTAATAAGGCAAATGATGAAGATTAAAAGAAAGTGCTTGGAATTATATAAAGGAAGGGGAGAGAAAGAAATACTAAAGAGGTGTATACTAAGGAGAAGAAGCAAAAGGGAGAGAAATATGCATAACAGTTTTGAAGGATAAGGAAGTATGAATGAGGGACATACAAGGAAATAGGAAGCTCTTTCTGTAAGGAAGCGCGCAAAAGAGGTTTGCAGAAATTGAAAAAATAAAGAGAGTAAATCCTGGCTGAAATACAATGAATAGGAGATGGTGCTTTTGTTAATTGATGAAATGGAATGTGAGCGGGAGTGTGGAAAGAACACTCGGTCGAAAATCTGCACAATATTAACAGTAATGATGAGGTGGTAGTGAATGTGTGTGTATCAACGAGATGCTGGTGCAAGAGAGAATATCAGGCAGAACACTAGAGCATAGGGAAATGAAGTTATGTGATAAGGTAAGGAGGAGGTAATGGGTAGAGTGAGAAAGTTGAAGAAGTGTAAATAATCTGCAGTGTATAGATGAAATTACAGTGAAATGATCAAGAGCGGAGGCGAGGATTGGAGGATTGATTGGATTTGAAGTTGTGTAATAAAGCGTTTTTACGGGAAGTAATAGTTCCTACTAGGGGAAGTGGAGAGGAGAGCGGTAAGAGAACGGGGGTGGTTGTTATAATTAGAGGGGTAAGGGAGGAGAAAAGAGGGGAAGCCTGTAGAAAATTATATGGTGGAATAAGTTTCAATATTAGAGATGTATTGTGAGGGGATAGGCTCAGGATGATATGCTGGTATTTTGGTCGAAAGAGTGCGGTCGATTCCCTCTAAAGGACTGATTGGTGAAAGAACAAGGTTGCGTTATGTTAAGGGAGTGGTAGAGGATTTGTGATTCAAATCTTTACATTAAAACAAATATTGTTGATTGAAGAAAATGAGGGAGAAGAAGAATAAATTCTGGATTATCGTCGAGTTTTATTCATTTGCAACAGGCGTATGCATAATAGTTAAAAGGGAAGCGTTATGGCAGGTGTTAGTGATATAGTGGTGTTGGTGGTAGGCTTCTGAAATGGAATCAAAAGTATGTATGACGATAGTGAATGCCGTGTGTATATGTAAGAATAGATGGTGTCAATGGTGATTGGTTTCTGATTAATTGAGGCGGAGTACAGACAGGGTTGTGTTGTCTCCTGAGGGTTATTCCAACTTTAGTCTGGTGCACTATGGATGGGGTTTGAAAGAATTTGAGGTGGGGATGGCAGGAAATGGTGTTTAAGATGTAAGATGGCTAGGGCAAGAAATGGAGTTTGCAGTGCAGGGTGCCTACCTACTATATGCGGATGATTTGGGTTTATGTGGCGAATCTGAAGAAGGTTTGAGAGGATTGATAGAGAGATATGGCAGGGTGTGTGAAAGGAGGGGCTTGTAAGTAAAGTAAACGTGGATAAAGAGTAAGGTTATGTTTGAGTGAGGACAGTCTATGGTTGTGAGTTATGTTAGATGGTGAGCAGCTTAGAACAAGTGTCCTGAGCTTGTAAGAAATATTATAGGGTTATAATGTTGTGAATATGAGGAGTGAAACGAGTATTATGCAGAGTGTAAATCAGGGGGAGTAGAGTTGTGTCGAAATGGCAGGATAGCGCTGGCTGGTGCAATTAAATCGTTGGTGGAATGCCAAAGGGACTAAGTCTTGAGTGTGCTAGGGGTCTAACATGAGGGTAATGGTGTTGTTACCTGTGTTATTGTAATGGTAGTGAGACTATGGGTCTGGAATAAAGAAGTATAGGATCTAAAGTCAATGTGTTCAGATGGACATCTTAGGGGTGTGCTAGGTGTGAGAAGAATTGATAAAGAGAGGAATGAACGTATTAGAGAGTGGTGTGGTGGTGAAGAAAGGGGTAAATGAGAGATAAATGAAATATTGAGATGGTTTGTGGTCATGGGTAAGAGAGAATATGAATGAAGAGTAAGGAGGAGCTTTGTTAACTGCGGATGTATGGTAGTGAGGAGGGAGTGGTCTGGAACCGAACCGCTGGGAGACCGAAGAGAAAGTGGTATGAGTCGGGTCAGTGAACGCGAATGTCTGAAGGAGAGAATAAAGTTGAGTTTGGCAGAGGCGAGATAAAGGTGGCATGATAGGAGAGAATGGCCGGGGTTTTGTATGGGGGCATGGTTGTGGCTCCCACCTGGGCCAGGGGATGAAACCCTTACATTGACGATTTACGATAGTGGAGGGTCTGTCCCGGTCCCATGATGCTCTAGGGGTGGATTTTTCTTGTCTTGACGGAGCTCTCACCTAATTAATGGTACGAGGGGGGCGGTAAGGCTGGGCTTTCTTTTCGACGTTTTGTCATGTTCCTACTTTTCTTTTCCGATGCTGTACAGCCCTTACCCCAATCTTGGGGCAAAGAGGAAGGTGAAAGAAAGAAAGAAAGAAAGAAATTATTATAATTCTTAATAATATATTAAATATATAGTTGTAACATTTGATAAGTATAAATATGTATATTATAAATAATGAATAATATATTATACTATATATAATATTATATTTATATTATTATGGATACTATAAGTATTCACTATAGAAAAATGTAAGGTTCAGAGGTAGGATATATAAAGGGTATAGAAATATAATGAGAATTATATGTATATAGTATTTATTAGAGAGTATAAGTTAGAATGTAATAATATTTAGTATAGCAGTTATGGAGATACGTGATATATTATATATATATATATTGTGTAGATATATATATCAGGTATATATATATATTACTATTTCAATTAAAACACAAACATTATACATTGTGTCCGAGAATTATGTGGATAACTTTCTCATAACATAAATATATTATTGGCAAACCAAGAAATTTGAATCAAATATATTTAGAATCTTTATTATTCAGGATTTTTCTTCACATAAGTAACAATGTTACAAACATTCAATATGTGCACCATTAGTGATTCTCAAAACATTCCAGTCGATATTCCAAATTCTTCCATGTATGCATCAACATTTCCACATTAATTTGTTAAAAAACAGCTGAGATTCTTGCTTTTAAATCAGCAATGTCTGTCACCTGGGTATTGTACACCACATCTTTGACGATTCCCCAAAGGAAATGAATCACTTAGTGTGATTTCGGGAGATCTAGGCTGCCAAGGAATTGAGACAGTTGGATCGGCCATGGAGATCCAATTTCTTGGCCGCCTAGATTCCCCGACACCATATGATTTTATCCTTTAGGTTGGAATCGTTAAAAAAATGTTGTGTACAATACCACAATCTAATACACCTAGGTGACAGACATTGCTGATTTAAAAAACAAGAATCTCAGCTGCTGTTCAACAAATTAATGTGGAAATCCTAGAGTGTACATAATAGAATTTGGAATATCGATTGGATGTTTTGAGAATCACTAATGGTGCACATATTGAATGTTTCTAACATTGTCACTTATGTAAAATAAACTGGATAATAAAGATTCTAAACATGTTTGTTTAAAACTCCTTCTTTTTCTCATAACAAATTTATGTTATGACAAAGTTGCCCAGACAATTCTCGGTCACCTTATGTTTGTGTGTGTGTGTGTGTATGTATAATATATATATATATATATATGATAAATATTTATAATATATAATACTTATAATGATATATATATATAAATTATATATATATATATATATATATATATATATATATATTAGTGTGATAAATATATATATATATATATATTATATATATTATTAGATTATTGCATAAAAGTGATAATATATAGTAGTATATATTACTACATAAAATTTTTATATATTTAATTTAAATATATTCAATTCATTATTTAATTTAAATTCCCCAGTTTTTGATAGTTAATTTTTTTTTTTTTATTTCAATGGCCTTATTTGAGGCTAGTTTGGACAGACCTTTTAAAAATTGCTAGATTATTTTCATTGATGAGCTTGTATGTTTTCTGTTTGCATTGCATTGATGTTATGAAGAAAGTTTGTGTGTTTTTTTAAGTGTCTCTGTTTCCTAATTATTGTTAGTTTTTAATTAATGGATTTAAAGGCCACGGCTGCTCACTACTGCTACCATCTTTGCCCCTCTAAAGGGAAAGCAAGCACATTATTGATTACTTATGTGATGAGAGAACGAGGAGCCACAATGACATCACTCTTAATTTATCTTATTTATTATACATTAGGCTTCCAGATTCGCCTGTTGAACCAGACCCAGAAATGGTTACAAGAATAGAACCTGTGATTATACCTCTAAAAGATGTGACTGGTAGTGATAGTATTTGTGATAACAGAGGCATCCCATGGCCGGAACCTTTACTTAGCCCTCCTGATTATTCTTTTATGGGAGGATCCTCGCAACATCAAGGTCCTCCAGGTCCTCCAGGTCCTCCTCAGCATGGAGGTGGACATTGGGTATTAGGAAATCACACAGTATCTAGGGTAAGCCAATTTATTTTATTTCAAGCTTAAATACACCAAAATGTCTTTTTAAGTCGTTTAAGTAAATTTGGTTAGACGAGTTGCCAGTTAGCATATTAGTAAGTAAATAATTCCAGCCAATTAAAATCATTGCTAGTAAAAAAAATTTTTTTAAGTGAGAGAGAGAGAGGAGTTTCATTTACATATAATGAGTAAAAATGTAACTATCAAAATGAATTTAATAAATACAATGATTTCCTCATCCGATGAGGACCTGTTAGGGAAATCTTAAAATTTAGTTATTTTGTATAACTTTCTCAAATTTGTAAAATACGTTCAAATGTTAGTATGAGAGATCTTATCATGAACGATGTTCATTTGTTTTCACATTTTTCTATATTTTTTAAAAACATTAATTTGATTAGGATTGTTTTTGTCATACCTCCTAATGATGGCGAAAATATATGAAAAATTTAGAAGATTTCATATATTTTGATGTTAGACTAACTGAATTTAATTACATAGTTGAATGAGTATGTCGGGTGAGAGAAGGGCTAATTGGTTAAGAACAATGCGTTTAAAAGTGGTAGAGGATGTATGGATCAAATTTTTACATTGAAACAAATGATTGAGAAAATGAGAGAGAAGTAGATTATATGGACTTGCAACATGCGTATGATATGGGATTTAATTATAGGGCACAGCTTTGTGGCATTGAGGTGCTAGAGTGAGTATATAAGCGGAAGTAGAGATTGGAGAGTATATCTGAAGGGCCCCTTCTGAATGGATCAAAAGTAAGTATGACTATCTGTATATTTTATTGAAAGCATGTTTAAAGTAATGAAAATTAGAAAAGCAGTCGAGAAAGTGCATTGATGCGTTTAAATAATTTAATATATCAAAGAAAAGAGGCAGGGTGGTGTTATATCTCCTTGGTTATTTTTTAAATTTGTATATGGAATGGGGTTAATGAAAGTTTAGAGGGGGGCTAATAATGTGAGGGGGTTTAAATGGGGGGGGGGGGTGGGGGGGGAATTTGTTAGACTGATGGAGAATGGTAGAGAGTGGAGGGTGCCCTGCCTATTGTATGCAGATGATTCAGTTTTTTGGCGAATGCCTATCAAGGGTTTGGAAGATTGGTAGAAGGGTTTGGGAGGGTGTGTGTATAAAAGGAGGGGTTGGAAGTAAATCGTTTTTAGAATAGGACTCAGGGCTAGAGTAAAGGATTTAGTGGTGTGAGGTTAGGAGAGTCGCGGTGTGAAGTCATGTTAGATCTTGATGGTAGTCAACTGGAACAAGTATTCGGTATGAGTATTAAAAAATAATATTAGGGTATGAGTGTTGCAGTGAATGAAAAGGGGAAACGAGGGATGATGGCACTAATGTAAAGGTGAAGCAGGAAACCGTTGTGAATATGATAGGGAAGGTCGGATAAGGGTGCACAGTTTAAATTTGGTGAAATATATCTAAAGGACTAGTCATTGTAAGATTTTTTGAGAAGTATCGTTAGGTTTTGCATGTAGAGATAAATGTATTGTTTACCGCGTGTCAGTGTTCACATAGTAGGTTTGGTTGAGTAGAAAACAGCTATGGTCTGGACATAGTAAGATGTGGTTGTCATAAGATATCTAATGAATAACAAAAAGTTTATGTCTTCAAAAATTGTGACAATCTTAGGGGCTTGGTTAGGTGTGAGAAGAATTGATAAAATGAGGAATGAACGAGTTAGAGTTGTGTGGTGTGAAGGAAGGGATAAATGAAAGTAGGTTGGGATGGTTTGGTCATGTGGAAAGGATGGATGATAACGGTTGGTTAAGCGGATGTATAGTGGTGAGTGTGTTGGGAATCGACCGGTTGGGAAGCCATAGAAAAAGTTGATTGAGTCAGTAAAAGAATGCCTGAAGGAAAGGAATGTGAGTTTGGCAGAGATTAGAAGAAAGGTTTATAACAGGAGTGAATGGGTAGAGCGAGAAAGTTGAAGAATGGTAAATCTGCAGGTATAGATGAAATGACCGGTGAAATGATCAAGATCAGAGGCGAGATGGTGATTGATTGGATTTGGAAGTTGTGTAACAAAGCGTTTATGGAGGGTATAGTTCCGAGGGACTGGAGGAGAGCAGTAATAATGCCTTTATATAAGGGTAAGGGAGATAAGGATAACAGTAGGAATTATAGGGGAATTAGTTTAATAAGTGTAGTATGGAAGATTTATACTGGTATTTTGGTCGAAAGAATGCGTCAAGTGACTGAAGGACTGATTGTGAAGAACAAGGTGCGTTTACAAGTGGTAGAGGATATGTGGATCAAATCTTTACATTGAAACAAATGATTGAGAAAATGAGGGGGAAGAAGAATAACTTGTATTTAGGTTTTTTGGATTTACAAACAGGCCTATGATATAATTAATATTGAAGCTCTATGGCAGGTGTTATTGATATATGGTGTTTGGTTTGGTAAAGCTGTTTCTGAATGGAATAATAAGTATGTATGACGATAGTGAAGGTGTTTGAAAATAATTAGTGTTGAAAAATATTATGATTTTTAATATTAATTAGGTTACTATGGTTCAAATAGCAGATGTCTTCTTTTGGTTAGTTCTAATTTTCGTATATCTGGATTGGGTTATGAAAGAATTAGAAGGTTGGGGGTCGGCAAGGGATCAAGTGTTAGAATGTCATGGAGGAATCTAAGAGAGCGGAGGGTGCCCTACATATTATATGGGGATGATTTGGTTTTGTGTGGTGAATCTGAGAGAGTTTGAGATTATTGTCAGAGAGATTTGGCAGGATGTGTAAAAGGAGATTTTTGAAGGTAAACGTAGATAAGAGTATGGTTATGGTTGTGAACGAGGACAGTCCTCGGTGAGTTCGAAGTTATGTTTATGAGACTCACGAGAAAGCCTGGAACAAATGTTCTGAGTTAAATATTTTGTTTATATATCTGTTTGGATGAATAAAAGGGACTAGCGGTATGGAGGTAAATCTTGTTGCAAAAGAGCAGTGTTAGTAGGAATTTTGAATGGCAGGAAGGTGGCTAGGCCATGCAATTAATTTCGTTGGTGGTTCGGGGATGTTAAAGGAGAATAAAAGCGTCGAGTGAACTGTGCCTGGGTCTTACATGAGGGTATGTTTTTTTTATTAATAATGGATAATTATTTTGAAAGCTTGAAATTTAATGTACACAAAAAACCAAGAAATTATAAACCAGATAAACCGTATTAATGTTCATTTGGTCAAAAAGCTAAAAGTAACAGGGAGTAACGGCACTTCGTTACTTGTTTCCTTCCAAAGAAACCGGAATAATGATATTACTTGGTAACTACACTTTTTCCGAGTAAAACTCGGGCGGGAAGTTAAAAACGATAACGGGAACTACTTTTTTGGAGTAAACGATGGCCCCCTCGTGTAATATAATATATCTATATATACTATATTATATATATATATATATATAATATGAGAAATTACATACTATATATTATATATATATTATATATTAATATATACATATATTATCTAAGCTATTATGACATTTATAGGGTAATCTAGTAAGATAAAATTTTAATTAGCTAAAAATTAAAGCTTTTACATTTTACACAATATAATTTATATATATAATACCACAACTTCAATAAACAAAAAGGCTAATTTATTAAAACTTAACTATATTCTGTTATATACTAATTATATATATATATATATATACCTTTTTTTTTTTTTTTTTTACAGTTCAGTGGAGGTCCTTCAATGTTTGGAGGACACGGTGCACCACAGGGACCAGGAACTAATCCAGGTTTTATTGCTCCCCCACAAGGATATCCAGGTGATATGCGAGGAGGTTGGGGAGGCCCATCTGATTTTAGTGGACCACCTGTGTTAATGCCAAACGGTCCTCCACCAATGGGTATCCCTCCAAACATCGGAGGTCCCAATATGCACGGTGGACCTCCAATGCAAGGAGGACCTGGTCCAGGCCCTGGCCCAGGAATGGGTATTGGGGGAGGCCCCCCACCACAGATCGGAAATAGAGATAATTATCCAAGATACAGAAGAGGTGGAAATTCCGGTAATTGGGGAGGTAATCGAGGATACTGTAAACACTTTCGAAATGGTAAATGTAGACATGGTGATGAATGCAAATTTCTCCACGTTTCTTCCTAATATCAGTACATTGACTTAGGAAATTAATTATTAAATAACATGATCGATTGAAAAAAAAAAACTTCATTGGACGTAATTTTGTAACGCTTGTTGCATTGTTTTGCTAATGTACAAACTATTCTTTTAGTTTCTCATTCATTTAATTCATTCCACTTTTACTTGAGGAAGGAAATTTTTAATTGGTGGTATCATAATTAATTTTTAGACGATACATTTGAGGCACATTAAATTTATTACGAGATTTTTTTTTTCTTCTACATCTTTAATCTATATTTTAGTTAACACTTCTATTCTTACACGTCAGGATGTTTGTCAGTGGTAAGAGAAAAAAAGGAAACGATAAGAATCTTTAAATTTGACGTTATTATTATTGTTCTTGTTATAATCATAATCATTTTCTATCAGAACTGCTAAAAATATTAGTTTGTTTTAGTTGGGTAAAATGTATCTACATGACTGAGAGACCCTTCATGTACCCTTTTATTATTATTATTATTATTATTATTATTATTATTATTATTATTATTATGAAAACGGATGAGTTAAAGTAATTTAAAAGTCTCCAGTATTCACTTTCGTATTGGCAATAAATAATATTTTCCACAATTTCACATACACACACACACGCACATAATCGAGATATCGCTGGATATATATATATATATATATATATATATATATATATATATATATATATATATATATATATATATATATATATATATATATATATATATATATATATATATATATATATATATATATATATAAAATATTGGTACTAGAAAGATGAAATGTCGAATAATATTGAGTGTTAGTTGTGGGATAAAAGGACCAGAAGAAATTATGTAAGTGAAATAAAAGTGTTAAAAAAAAAACAGTTGAAATATAAAATGAAATATTTGAGATATACAAAAACCAATGTTGAAATATACAAAATAAAAATTGAAATATGCAAGAAAAAAGTTAAAAGTTCTACAAAAATAAAGTTGGTGGTCAATTTAAAACATATCATTACAGAATAGTCATTCGCTTCATAAGTTTAACCGAAAGTGGCATTAGGTGTATATAAGAATTTATATACGTATTTAAGAGTATTGGAACAGTATGTGAGAGAAAATGTGTAATATTAAGATAATAAAGGCGGCCGCAGAAGTAAGGGTCTCAATGTATTACTGGATAGGGCTTTCCCTTGAGTCTAGATTATTAACTTACAACTTGAAAAAAATGGGGAATGTGGAAGTTATATTTGGCCATTGATAATACAGATCAGTAATTCTAGTAATTTTTATGAACATTTATGTTAATTATTATTATTATTATTATTTATTACTACTACTACTACTATTAAAGTAATAAAGGCGTGTTTATGTAATAGAGAGAGAGAATTTATCTTACTATTAGATTTAAAGATGTTTGAAGTGATGAAAATAAAACATTTGAAATTTTTATTCATGTTTATAATAAGGAAAAATGGACGTCGTGTTTTTATAATTAGTGTTAATTTTTTATATGATCTTTATTTTTAAATTTTTTTCTAGTCTTGTTAATGATTATCATCAATTTTGACGTAATAATAATAATAATAATAATAATAATAATAATAATAAAATTTAATAATAAATAATGATAATAATAATAATAATAATAATAATAATAATAATAATAATAATAATAATAATAATAATAGGTATATTCTATATTGAGGAAGGAAAATGTTTTTAAATTTATTAAAATTTACTGTTTTTTTATGTTATTGTTAAATTATATATATATATATATATATATATATATATATATATATATATATATATATATATATATATATAATATATATATATATATTTTTATATATATATATTATATATATATATATATATATATATAATATACTATATATACCTGTACTATTGTAATTTGTAAATAAATATTGTTTTGTATATTTTATATATCTAATATATATACTTTATATATATATATATATAATATATTTATATATATATATATATTATTATTTATATAATATATATTTATATATATATATATTATATTATATATATATTATATATATATATATAATATATATATGTATATATATATAAAATGAAATACTATACATTTGTAATAAAATATTTTGAAATAAATGACATATTTTGTAAGTATTTTTAATTTATTCTTTCAAATTATTAGTTTTATAGAAATGTTTGCTTAATTTGACGATATGCTCAAGAGCATTTTGAATATTCTTTCATTCTTCATCTTCCTCTTTTCCCCAATAAGGTGCGTACATGCATCGGAAATGAAAAGCAGTCGAAGAATATGACAAAAGTCGAAAAGAAAGCCCAGCCTTACCGCCCCTTCTGTACCATTAATATTGAACTTAAAAAATTATTTTAAGAGTTCTTAAAGTCTTTGGTCAGTCACAGAATATTTTTTTACTATTAAATGTTGCCCCAAATATGAATTGTTAGTCTTAGTAAATTTTTTTTTACTTTGCAGTTAAGTTTTTATAACTTAAACTTCATTCGTGTTTTTTTATCTTACAAGGTAAACAAGAATAGATGGCTTTCTATATTTATCCATTGAAATAAACGGTTTATGATGTACCTCCTTTTTGATTAAATTTCTATGACTTTGCAAAGTGGTTAAAAGTAAATTCATATCTGACATTTCATATAAGAAAGTTCACTGTTGTTTGTGAGAATTGGTGGTTGAAATTGTGGAATTAGAATTTGGACATAATTTTCTCAAGTTTCATTTGATTTTCATCAAATTAAAAGCAAGATGCAACATTGGACTAGCTCTAAAACATGATTTTCAGCTGTTTTTCTGTGCCTTTATCCGTTTGTTTTTTACTGCCATTTCAATGAAAAGTAATGCTCTCTAAATATTCTGATAAATGTAGAGATGAATTGAAACTTGAAAACTACAAAGATTAGTCTCTAAAAAATCATTATCTAAAATTTTTTAACCCTTTCTTTCCCAATGTTTATTTTATTATACATTACCTGATTTAGAGTTTTTGACCTTATTACCTATTAGCATAAAGACCATTTTTGCATCAAATGACTCGAGAAAGAGCAGACAAAGCTGAATATACTTTTAAACGTAAAAATAAAACCCTCAGTTGGCTTCTGGGCCTGATGAAAGACGGGTGGGTGTCTTTCTTTCGTCTGATGAACCATTATAGCTATTTTTCCCATAGGTTTTTAATTTTAACTATTAATTATTTTCTATCCTAAGTAAATTTTTCTTTCAAAAAGCATATATTTGGACTTCATATGTCATAAATAAAGATGTTTGCAAGAAATTAATTAACATTTTCAATTTAAACTTAATTTGGGCATTTTGGATTGAGAGAGATTCACTATTTTTATTTAGATAATTTTTTGGTATTCCCAACCGTCAATTTCTCTGGTTAAGGGAGAAAAAAATGGGGAGCATTTTTTGGGAGGTTGAGGACGACAAAAATTCCTAAGGGCAGCGTCCCTGCGGTGAATGGCTCGAGAACAAGCAAAGTTAAGCTAAGTTTTTGTTGATGGGGAAAGAGAGTGAAATATAAGCTTCTATGCTAGAGAAAATGTCCTCTGTTACACGCTTTGCACAATCTGAAAAATCTCCAACAGAAGCAGAAATCAATCTAAAGGAAACGTAAGAAGTTCGATTGGAATTCCAAATTAGCACCACCTATGCCAAAAACGATTTCTTGACCGAAGAAAGGATCGTTTCTACGGAAGACTTAATGATATAAAACGGGATACAGTGTTGAGAAGATGATCGTAGAAACCAAGAATTAGAAAAAGTTTAACAATATTTAGAGAAAAATATATTATAAGATATGAAAAGGTTTGGTATGTTGGATTCACCTCCAAGACTGCCAAGGGTAAGGGTAGGGAGTTGTACAATCTGCTCAAGGTTGTGAATAGAACACCAGCCGAATTCAACATCTATTTGTTAAGAACTAGAGGAAGGCTATTGCCAGTAATGAACACTGAAACCACTCTCGATGATGATTTCAAAGAAAAGATACTGAGAGAGAATTTGTTATATTTTGGAGTTTAGGTGCTGTAGCTGAAGAATTTAGGATTGTCAGTAGAGGTAGAGGTAGACATAAATAAACAAGAAGGATGATTTCAGTCATAGATTGGAAAGGTAGCCTAAGCCATAAGATAGAAAATTCAAAAGAGAGCAAATAAGTAACGAAAATAAATAACATCGTTGCACATTTACGCAGAACATTATACTTTAGTGGAGGGTTGAGGATAGAGACAGTATAAGAGTGAGTAGAGTAGATTTTGTTGTTGGAGTGCGCACATACACCAAATTTACGTTATGAACAAGAAGTGTGTTTCTAGAGAAAGAAAGGTGGTGTTCAAGTAAAGGAAAATTAGAATAATGACCTCGAATGCTCAGAAATTAATGAAGAAAGAATCATGTACCCGAGGAAGCTGGGAAAGTCTTATAGTTAACAATCCATCAGAGGTAGGGAATGCTGAAATGGAGCCGGAGCTTAAGTCGAAGTCAAACATTTTGTAATGATGGAGCCGGTAAAAAAAATTTATTGATTCCGCAGCCCTGATCAGAGGCCGTCAACTTCTAATTGATGAAAGAGGAAGGAAAAAATTAGCAGGGATATTCATTAGATGTCGTCCACCCTAGCATTCCCGATGTTGTATTTTTGGGAACTATTTGAAGTATTATAAAAGATAAGACTATGTTTATATGTGTATAAGAAGAAAGAAGCAGTAAGTGTAGAATGCGTAGAGGAAGATGGAAGGTGTTTCCTCAGGAACTGCCTGCAAACACTCTTAAGAGTACGGTCGAGAGCATGATCACTGGGGATACCACCTTCTGGTAGCGAGGTGCGAAAGGGACGAATCGCTCACTGGGCAATGGAATGCAGAGAAACATTCCAACACATCGTAGCATTCCATCATCCCATATATCTAATGATGAATCGAATCGATCGATTAGAGCATTTCCCTCTCTCTCTCTCTCTCTCTCTCTCTCTCTCTCTCTCTCTCTCTCTCTCTCTCTCTCTCTCTCTCTCTCTCTCTCTCTCTCTCTCTCTCTCTCTCTCTCCTCCTCTCTCTCCTCTCTCTATAATATATATATATATATATAATATATATATATATATATATATTATATATATATATATATATATATATAATATATATATAATATAATATATATATATATATATATATAATATATATATATATATATATATAATACCGGTATAGCGTCGGGCGGACTAAAGTAACTTTTTACTACTCGTGCCTCTCTCTCCCTCTCTCTCTCTCTCTCTCTCTCTCTCTCCTATAATATATATATAATATATATATATATATATATATATATATATATATAATATATATATATATATATATATATATATATATATATATATATATATATATATATATATTATATTATATATATATATATCTATATATATATAGATATATGGCTATATGTATTTCATAAACAGCAAAATATTATTTTTTCAATCAGAATATCTTAAAAACTACAATAGCTACAGGGAAGGAATACATTGCTGGAATGCTGGTCCCATTTTTAGTGCGGGAAAAAAAATCATATCTTCAAAAAACTACAATAGCTTACAGGGAAAGAAAATACATTTTTGGAATCCTTGTAAAATTTTAGTTAGGAAATTGTAAAAAAAAATAGTAATAAATAAATAAAATAAGTATTGGCTATTTTTTTTTAAGGAGCAGGGGACATATAATATATTATATATATATATATATAAATATATATTATATATATATATAATATATATTATATAATATATACTATATATATATATATATATATAGTTATATTATAGTATATATTATATATTATATTATTATAATATATATATATGATATATATGATATTATTTGTAAAGGTATTACACGGCAATGTAGGTGGCCTCGTAGCCGACGGGGAACACAGGGGGCGACGTTTTCCATACCCCCGTAGGGGGAGGGGCGGAGGAACCGCCCGCGACACCCAAATACCAAAGAAGCGGGGGTTCCGGAGACCCTCCCCGGAGGGGGGAATTAGTCTACCCCGTAGTTCCCCGGAAGGCCGAAGAGACCCGACTCTGCCATCCGGTGCGGTAATAACCCTTGGGGTATTCTTTAGTAAAAAAAAAAAAAAAAGCAAAATTTAATAGAAATCTATTTATTTTTAACGAGTAAGCAATAAAAGGTCTCTAAATAGGCTCTCTAATCATATTACTATAATTATTAACAATAATTTTTCTTTATTATTTTTTTATTTTTTTTACATTTTCCCTATCTAAAATTTTACCAGGATTCCAAAAATGTATTCCCTTTTCGCTGTAGCTATTGTAAAGTTTTTTGAGATTTTTTTTTTTTTTTTTTTTTTTTTTTTTTTAAACAACATTTTTGGGAATTATAAATTGGACGCAGCATCCCCAGCAATGTATTCCTTTTCCGCTGTAGCTATTGTACGTTTTTGAGATATGAGAATGGTAATTGAAGAAATTTTTTTTGTTTTTTAATGAAATACATCTTTCACTATATATATAATTATATATATATATATATATATATAATAAAGTATGTATATATATATATATATATATATATATATATATATATTATATATATTGATATAATATATATAATATATATATATATATTATATATATATATATATTATATATATAATATATATATATATATATATATATATATATATTTTAGGCCAGCGTCTGGATTAGCCGTATATGTATCTTAAAAACTATTAATGCTACAGTAAAAACGAATACATTTGCCTGAATGCTGGTCCAATTTTAGTCCTGAAATGTAAAACAAAAAAATAAAAATAAAAATATATATATATATATATATATATATATATATATATATATATATATTATTATATAATATATATATATATTAAAAAACTACAAATAGCTAACAGCCGAAAAGGAATACTTTTTGGAATCCTGGTAAAATTTCACAGTTAAGAAAATGGAAAAAAAAAAAAAAAAAAAAATTTTTTAATAATTATAGGTAATATGATTAGAGGCCTATTTAGAGACCTTTTTATTGGTTTCTCGTCGTTAAAATAAATAAGACTTTCTATTAAATTTTGGCTTTTTTTCCCCACTTAGGGGGCTCGAGCCGACGGGGAACATAGGGGGGTTGACGTTCTCCATACCCCGTAGGGGAGGGGCGGAAGGAACCCCCCGCGACACCCAAATACCAAAGAGCGGGGGTTCCGGAGACCCTCCCCGGAGGGGGGGAATTAGTCCTACCCCGTAGTTCCCCGGAAGGCCGAGAGACCCCGACTCCTGCCATCGGTGCGGTATACCCTTGGGGTATTCTTTAGTAAAAAAAAAAAAAAAAGCAAAATTTAATAGAAAGTCTATTTATTTTAACGAGTAACCAATAAAAGGTCTCTAAATAGGCTCTCTAATCATATTACTATAATTATTAACAATAATTTTTTTTATTTTTTTATTTTTTTTTTACAT
>JABUQX010004706.1:10000-20934 GCA_015478945.1 Trachelipus rathkii
AAGAAATTAATTATTGATCTTTTATTTTTTATATCATCCGGTAAGCTAATTATTGTATAGTATACAACAGAAGTGTACCTTACTGCTTGTCGTGCCTTAGTAAGTTTGTAGAGAGGAGTTTCTAGATTGGTGTTATTTCGAAGATTTAACTCTCCCTTTTAGTTGCATTGTTTGGATGATTATTTGATCTTAAAAACACGCAGGTACTGTTAATGATCAAACAGTAATATGCTAAGTTTTTGTTGAACAAAAGTGATGTATGACTAGAAATCTCTGCTTCCATCAAGTAGACGTATAATACGCTTTTGCATTGTTACGATTGGATAGGTGTTTGTTTTACAAGTTGTTCCATACACCGGAAGGCAGTAAATCTTTCACAGCATATATAATGGGGTGTATTTCGTTAATATTATCAGTACATAAATGTATTTTGTTAATTAATGAGTTTGTCTTATTTTAAAAGTTAATTTTTCTTCAATTATCACTCCAATTATTTTTGCGGTATTTATTTCAGTTAGTTCTGTACAATTTAGTTTTATTTTAAAATTATGTTCTACGTTTTTGTTGTTTATTATAATGCATGAAGTTTGCTGCAAGTTTAGTGATATTTTATATGCGTCGATCCACGTCATGATGTTTGATAAGAGGCTTTCAACTTTTTGGTAGAGGGTTTAGGAGTTTTTATATCATTAATCAAAATGGATATATCAAATGGGAAAGATACAGAGGAATACTGTGAGAGTTGACAAAACCATTTCTGTATATAATATAGAGAATGACAGTGGTCCTAGTCAGGGTTGTGGAGTCGGTTCAAAAATTTTCCGACTCCGACTCCACCCTCTTCAAAATCACCGACTCCAACTCCGACTCCGACTCCGACTCCGACCCGACTCCGACTCCGACTCCGACCTCTTGAAAATTACAGACTCCGACTCCGACTCCACCCTTTTGAAAATTACCGACTCCGACTCCGACTCCACCCTTTTGAAAATTACTGACTTTGATTCCGACTCCGACTCCACCCTCTTCAAAATTACTGACTCCGACTCCGACTCCGACTCCACCCTTTTCAAAATTGCCGACTCCGACTACGACTCCACTCTCTTCAAAACTACCGACTCCCCGACTCCGCGACTCCGACTCCGACTCCACAACCCTGGTCCTAGTACTGAACCTTGTGGAATACCCATTTTCGTTTGTCATCTGATAAGAATGGAATAGTACTACTACTACTACTGCTATTACTACTACTAATAATAATAATCAATATTTTGCTTTTATAATTTATTAATAAACCTTTCATTTGAATTAATTTCTTTATAATTCTAACAATAAAGGGAAATTATATTTAAAATCCTGAAAATTTATATAAATTAATAATAATAATAATAATAATAATAATAATAATAATAATAATAATAATAATAATAATAATAATAATAATAATAATAATAATAATAATAATAATAATAATAATAATAAAATAATAAAATAATAAATGTTTTCAAGTATCATATTTTAATAGTAAAATTTCTAATAAGCAATTAATAACAGTCCTACCTACATAATAAATTTCTATTATAAAGCATGTCGGATGTTGATTTTGGCGGAATATTCTCCGCAGTTACGCTTCACTTTGATTCATGGAGAGTAATGAAGAGGATAAAACAAACAAACACACGTTGAGGTTGTCAGATATTAATTGCATTACAAATCATGTAAGAGAATTAATCTGAATGTAAATGATTAGACTGTCTGGAAACGCGAAAAAATATTAACGAAATTAAAAAAAAGGGGTGAGGGGAAATGCGTCTGAACGCGAAAATAAAAGTTTAACGAAAGATTTGTTTAGGAGGAAAATTTTTTTTTCTAAGTCATTTTGGAAATTAAAAAAAAAAAAAATAAAAAAAAATAAACAACGTTAATGTGAATTTTAAAAATCTTGAAATGATTCTTCTCTATGCATAACAGCATATTAGCTATGCAATAAATTCTGCATTTTCATAAAGGGATATATATATATATATATATATAATATATATATATATATCGAGACCAAGGATGATATTATAATATATATAATATAATATTATATATATATATATATATATATATATTATATATATATATATATATAATATTATATATATAAATTATATATATATATATATTATATATATCCTATATCATATATATCGGGACCAAGGACTGCAGGTAAAAAAATTATACGCACACACAAACACAACAACAAAAACAGCAGACAAAAACAGAGACAAAAAAACGAAAGTTGAAATCAAATTTAAGAGAAGACATTTTCTTCTTTGTCGTAACGCTTTATTCTTATCTCTCTCTCTCTCTCTCGTCTCTCTCTCTCTCTCTATATAATATAATATAATATATATATATATATATATTATATATATATATATATATATATTATATATATAATATATATATATATATATATATATATTATATATATATATAAAATATACACATATATATATAATATATAATATATATATATTAATATATATATAATATAAATCGGAAAACACCAATATGCACTATTTATCGTAAATTAATTAGGTTAGGTCGGGTTAGGTTAATTTTTGTAAGGATAAGCTAGTGCCAGGTTAGGTTAGCATAGGTTGTTAGGTTAGGTTGAAAAATATCCTTCGTTGATTAAAAAGCTAATTTTTAATCTAACAAATATATCTTCTTGTTTGGTTTTACTGGAATCACCTACTAGAAGCTTGTTGAACTTATTTTTCGTTTGGTAAGAATTTTTATTAACAAATCTCCGGAATTCTAATGAGGTTACAGGTCTCATCCATTTTATCTAATTAGTTTTGAAGGTTTTTGAAGTTAATTATTTGCCTGACTTCATAGTCCCTGGAATTAATAGGTTCCACTGTGCTGATGATACTCTTGCTTTATCGGATAAGAGTGTATGTGTTGATGAGTTATTGTTTTTTTCAACAGTAAATCCCACAAAATTAAATGCCCAAAGAACTGGAAAAAAAGGCTAAATGCCTTTTCTTGATATTGCTGTCAAAAAGACAAATAATCGTCTGAGTTATAAAGTTTTTAGAAAATCCACTAGTAATGACTCATGCGATAATGCATTTTATCACAGAGTATTATTAATACAAAAAAAAAGCTTATTCTGTCGGGTTTGTTTTTGAAGTCTATGGGATATACTTTCCACATTTTAATGCAGAAAGAAAGCATAATTCGTAACTATTTTTTTTCATAGTTAGATTATATAAAATATTTTTCATTGAACAGACTTTGCTCAGTTCCAGGAAGAATTTCTACAAAGCTATGGTTAAAAAGAATTTCTTACATCTAATCTGATTAAATAAAACCCCTGTTAGTCCTTAAATTAAATTTTTTTTATATTTATATAAATTTTTTTGCAATATGGAACTCTGTTAAACTTTTTTTTAACAACTTTCACACAATAGAAAATCAATGTTGGGGAGCCATTGATTTTGAAAGAAGTTAAATTCAGTATGGTTATGTTGGTCTAAAAATTGGGAGTTCTGAAAGCTGTATTTAAATAGATAAACTGTGATCACAGAATTAACATATAGTCTTTTGCAGAGTTGGTGATTTTTTTGATTTTTTTTTAGAAAAAAAAAATCAATTTATTTTTTTATTTTTTTTTCAGTTTCGTGACGTCACGGGAAATTAAATTGTAAACAAACTTTTTTAAGTTTGATATAGTATTATTTTTGAAGTGATTTATTCAATCTATGTAAATCAAAATCTTAAAATAGGGCCTATAGTCTATGACACAATGAAACAAAAAACAAAAAGGTGTTATCAGAACTTACGGGTTACAATGCCAATAGTTTGTTGAAAATTGAAAAAAAAAATATATATATATTAAAAACTTCATAATATATATAAAAATTATGGATATTGAGAATCGGATAATTTTAATGGTGAATAAGGGTCGATTAATACTTAATAGTAACACCTGATATTGTTTGTAATATTGATAAATGTTACATCAGAAATAAAAGAAACCTGTTTGAAACATGATCCTTTGTTGACAATAGTGTAGAAATTTGGAACAGAGTAGCCTTGCTATAATATTTTAATTTAATTTTTCTTTCTCATTGAAGTTAAATCACTTAAATATACAAAAAAAAAATTTAAAAAATGTAAAAAAAAACAAAACAAAAAAATGAAAAAAATCATGATTTTTTTAATATAAAAAAATCAAGTAAACATTGATTTTTTTTGGAAGATTTTCGTACTCACGCATGAGTAATTGATAATGCTGATTCATGTTACATTGCTTATGATGACTTTTGGGATATAACATATTATGGGTTCTACAATATAGTATAAAGAGAATGAATGAAGCGCCTTGTTTGGGGTTCAATGAAGAATAATTGCCGATCAAGCAGATGTCAAACGAAAGTCGGAAACGTTTCTACAGTAAATTGATATTGTTTGTGTAAATGACCATTTGAGAGATTATCTTGTTTTTTATTACTGTTGGCAAAATTCATTAAACTGCAATAAAGGAAGAAAAGACAAAATATCGACTAGTGAGCTAAAAGCGGTCAACATAAGTCAATCAACAGTTCAGTATGCGACTTTTTTATCCAATTAAAATTCAGCTGAAGAAGTGATAATGAAACGCAAGGCAAAGCAGAATCACACCAAAGCACAAACAGATTTAACCACATGAGGACCTTGGCCGAAGAACTGAAGACTATAAGTATATATATATATAATATTATATAATTTATATATATATATATATATATAATATAATCTATATATATATTAATATATATATATATATATATCATATACTATATTATATATATTATATCAGGGCCGCTATATTAGGGTAGGCAGGGGTAGGTAGCTCCTACCCAAAATTTTTGAGTCTTTTTAATAGAATAAATTAATGGTAAAGTTAACTAATTATTAAAATTTTATATGAAAGCTGTAAAAAAGACTCTGATTTTAAAATATAATTTAAAGAAAATCAACTACTTTAGTAATAACAATTATACATAATTGAAATTCATCTTGGATATTTCTCCTATCCTACCCTGTTCTTAAAAGTAAATCTCAAAGCCCTGGGCGTACGTAGATTATTCATAATTTCCTATAAAATACTAGTAGGAATAAGAGCCAAGCGTCCATACCTTGCTGTTGCGAAGCGAAAAAAATACTTCGTTCACCGGACGAATTATATTTGAAATTTTTTTTTGAATCTCTCTCTCTCTCTCTCTCCTCGTCGTCTCTCGTCTCTTTTCTCCTCTCTCGTCTCTCTCTCTCTCTTCTCTCTCTCTCTCTCCTCCTCTCTCTCTCTTCTCTCTCCTCTCTCTCTCTCTCTCTCATCTCTCTCTTCTGGATGGGGGACATAGTATATATTAATATATATATTATATATATATATATATATATTATATATATATATATAATATATATATTATATAAATTAGTATATATAATTATATAGGGATATATATATATATATATTATATATATATATATATAGCTGCCTACCCAATTATAACCTTCAAGGTACGCCACTGATATATATATATAATATATTATATATATAATTAAAATATATATATATAATAAATATTATATATATATATAAGTTATATATTATTATATATATAGTTATAATATATATATATATAATAGATTATAAGATAACGGTGTCTCAAAGAAAGGTGTCTGGAATTATATGAGGAGGAAAAAAGAAGACTAAAATGTGCATACGTAGTGAGGAAAATTGGGGTAATGAACAGCTTTTAAAAGGGGGATGAATGGGGACTGGACAAGACCAAAAAAGTAAGAGCCTTTTTGGTAGGAAGCCGTGAAAAATTTAAGAATACAGTAAGGGAATCTGTATAGAATAATGATATAGGGAATGGTGTTTTGTAATTGATAAATAGTATGGGAGAGCGTGGAGGGAACACTTCAAAAATCTGCATAACATGGCAGTAATGAAGAGGTTACCCCTTGTGGGTTTAAATGATGTTCAGCTTTAATAGTTATTTTGGGGTTGAGGTAATGGGTAGAGTGAGAAAAATGAAGAATGGTAAATCAATCTGCAGGCATAGATGGAATTATCGGTGAAAACTGATAAGAATATAGGCGAGCTGGTGATTGACAATGGTGGATTTGGGAAATAGTTTAACAAAGGCGATTAGAGGGTATATTTCCGACGGGATTGGAGGAAAAAGTAGTAATAATCGTAGTACTAATCCCTTATAGAAGGGTAAGTGGTAAAAAAAAGAATAGGACATAGTGGAATAGTTTATTGAGTGTTATAGTGAAGATATAGATATATGCTGTATTTTGGTTGAAAGAGTATATCGTGACTGAAGGGACTGATTGGTGAAAAAAAGAAAGGTGGCCATTTTAGAATGGTAGAGGATTGTGGATTCAAATTTTTAACATGGAAAACAAATGATTGAGAAGATGAGGAGAAAGAAAGAGATAATTTTTAATTTAGGTTTTAAGGTACGCAACAAACGTATGACAGGATTAATAGGATCTCTGTGGCAGGTGTTAGTGATTATATGGCCTGTGGTGGTTTTTCTGAATGGCAATCAAAACTATGTATGAATGATATATGAGCATGTGTAGAATGAGTCGAAGTGATTAAGTTTAGATATTATAGCGAAGTAAGGCAAGGGATTAGTGTATGTCCTCCTGATTTATCACATACTTTATATTATATGCAGTCGGTTTTAATTATGAAAAATTAGAGGTAGGGATTGGCAGGGGTCAGGTTGTTACAATGATAGAGAATTGAAGCTAGGGGAGGGTGCCCTACTCATTTATATTGCCGTATGTTTGGTTTTGTGAGTGTTGAAGCCTGAAAGAGAGTTTGAGGTGATTGGGCAGAGGGGTTTGGCAGGGTGTGTAAATAGAGAGGAGTTTGAAAATAAATGTAGGTAAGAGTAAGGTTATGGTAGTCGAGGAGGAGAAGTCACGGTTGAATTTATGTTTAGATAGTCCAGCAACGGAACAAGTGTCCTAAGTTTAATATTTAGCGATATTGTTTGGATGAAAGAGAACGATGATTTCAGTGTGTTATAGGAAGGTGTGAATTGGTAGGAAGGTGGCTGGTGCAATAGAATCGCTCGTGGATGTAAAGGGACTAAGTATTGAGTGAGCTATAGGTTTTGCAATGAGGGTTAATCGTATCGTAGTGAACTATTGGCCTGTATTGTGTTGTTTGGATTAGATCTAGGTATAAATGTGTCAGAGTAACAAGTCTTAGGGGGCATGTCTAGATGCTAGTAATATTGATAAAATGAGGAATGAAAACAATTAGGAAACTGTGTGGTGTGAAGTAAAAGCGAGGAAATGAGTGAATAGAAACAAGAAATAGATCATTCATTGAATTTGTTTTGGTCACATGGTAAATAGACGGATGGATAGTCGGTTGTTAATGCTGAACAAAGTGGTGAATTGTGCTGGGGGGAATCTATCTGGAATGGGAGACCGAAGAGAAAAAGAGGTGGATTGAGTCAGTAAATGGAAGTTCCTGCAATGGAGAGAATGTGAGTTTTTGGCACGAGAGGCGAGAAGGCAAAGGGCATAAATGGGGTGAATGGCAGGATTTTTTTGTGAGGGTTACTGGTTGTTTTTCCCTTGCCCCCTAGGGAATTGCAAAACTCAAATTGACAGATGAAGAAACAATGAGGTCCTCGCAGTCGCGTGAAAGCCTAGGGTTTGTGATTTTTCTGATTTCGACGACCAGTTCTCACTTGAGGACCACGCTTAAAACCGTCCCGGATAAGGTTGAGGGGGTTTCTGTTTGTTCGACTTACGTCATGTTTCTCACTACTCTTTCGTGTTTTCCGACCGGGTAATGGGCTACGCACCTCGAGCCCCACTGGGTCTAAAGGGCTAGTAGATAATATATATATATAATTACTATATATTAAATTATATATTATATATATATTTAATATATATAATAATTGTATAAAAATAATGATATATATTGTCTTATGTATATTAAAATGTATTTATATTATATTATATATATTATATATAAATGTTTGGCTAATTTAAATTAATATTTACACACATCAAATTGCATCTCTAAATTGAAAATGAATGAAAGCAAATTTATAAAACAATGTTAAAAATATTACCATAATTCCATTTTAAATATATAATTCTGCCAATTCTTAAGAAGGTGAGTTCACGTTCAGACGTTCAGGTTGAACTTTTAATTACATCCTATTTTTTTTTTCCTTTTCACAAAATGGTTAATTGAGCTCTGACAGTTTAAGAGATCTTTCTGACCTCACACTATTGTTTTTCTTAACTTTTTTCAATTCAGTTGTCGGTATACTGTATTCTATATTTTATTTTATATATATATATATATATAATATATATATATATATATATATATATATATTATATAATATATATATATTATATATATATATATTATTATATATCAATCATGTTCCTTGCTTCCCCATAGCTTTGGAGTAGGGTGCTGAATCATTCACCGGAATCAGGGACAAGCCAATGAGCATGTTCTAGGATACAAATAAGAGATGAAGGAGCGCCAAATATTATATTAATATATATACTAATTATTAATATATATATATATATATATAGTATTAGTATATATATATATATATAATATATATATATTATTATATTATATATATTATAATATTTATTATATACTATATTATATATATTTTATATATAATATATATATTATATATCCCATATCATATATAGTATGTATATATTATATTATATAATATATATTATATATTATATATATATTTAATATATTATATTATTATATTAATATAAATATTAATTTTTATTATTATTAAAATTATATTATTGACACTTTAAAATATGCTAAATACGGTGAATCATGACCCATACCTTACATTACTAAAATAATATTTAAAATACTGCAATAAAAACCATAAAACAATAAAATTTGTTGTACCATTTCATTACCTTTGCTAAGGAGTGATGAAATTTTTTTTTTTTTTTTTCCTCCCCCCCTTTTTTTTAAGGAGAAGGATTCGAGGTTAGGAAGAAATGGCATGTACTCTCTTGGATGGTGAGTCACTTCTTCATAAAAGAACCAGCTTGATCTTATCTTTGTTCTTGACTGCTTCTTTTTAAAAATGTTTCCTAGCGTTGGCACTATGTTTGTCATCGAAGACATGTTGATTGTCTTGTTTGATAACTGTCCAAAAATCCGGGTGCCACCTCCTTAACAGAGATCTGTGTTTCACCGGCCCGATATTCCCAATGCCCCCAATAGTTTTCTCTTTGATTGTCTGCGGGTTGGGAAATTCTGCTCTACTGTTTTCGCATCTCGACCTTTAAAGACAGTCACTTCTTTTGCTGCTGCTCCTTATGGAGTTCCTGCAGGCCCCCGTTGGTGCTCGGTAATAAGTGCCTGGAAATTTTTGTTATACAATTTAAGATCTCCATACTGAATTATGAAAAATTATTGTGCAAATTGATGAAAAATTTTATTAAGTTCAGATAAGGAATTTTGTTTAACATTTTCCAATGTTTATTTGGCAGTCAATGTTTTCCGCAGGAATATTGATATATAGTTTCCTGGCATTCATGTAATACAGCAAACGTTACGGGAATTTGAAGAATTGAGGTAAAATATGAGAATCTTTATGGAACCATATTAACAAAGTAAAGAGCTTGCAGTTTCTAGATCGGTAACATATGGTGGTGAGAATCAAAGGGAGGGTAGTATGCCAACTTTGGGTAAAGGCACTGTTCACTAGCAGGTCTGTACTGGGAGTGAAGTGAGAGGGTGATTTCTTAAAAAAATTCAATAACGTTTGATGAGTACTAGAAGGACTGGAAAAAGCAGAGCATTTGGTTTGTGCTATTTATATATAAGAAAGGTAGTAAGGAAGGATTTGGGAAATTATAGGCAAGTTAGTCTTAACTGTTGTTAATAAAGTTTTGGAAATTAATTAACTCGAAAGGTCATATGGGAAATACTTTTGATGATAGCAAATATTTGTGACTCTCCAGCATGTTTTAGACAGGTAGATCATGTCTTGACGAAACCTTTTTAGAATTTATGGATTACATTACTGACTGCATTGATAAACCGAGGAGATCCAGTTGATGATATATATTTAGATTTTCAGCAAAAAAGCCTTTTGATTAAGGTTCCTCCAGGTAATGGTTTGCATAGCAAAAGTTATCGTCAATGTGGTATAGGTAACGAAAGTTTACAGATTGATTAAAAGAAAAGTATTTTGCAAAATAGGAAAAGGACAGTGTTGCAACTACTTAAAAATAATGAAAAAATGTCAAATCATGAGAATAGTGGAGAGTGGTTCCCACAGGATTCAGTGTGGCGCCAATAAAGCTGTTACTTGATCTTATATATATATACGGTTATATAGTATATATATATATATATATATATATATATATATATATATATATATATATATAATATATATATATAGATATAATATATATATATATATTAATATATAGTTATTATAATATATAATATATATGTATATATATATTATATATATAATATATTTACAGGGGCGTATACATAGGGTAGGTTGGGTAGGTAGCTCCTACCAATATTTTGAGTCTTTTTTTTTTTTACTAAAATATAACAATATAAACAAGTTTAATTTAATAATCATTGATATATTTATTATATATGTTATTTGAAAAAAAAAGAAATACTGATTTATAAAATGTATAAATTAAGAAAAACATAGTAAACAAAACATTAGTTTATTATTAGCAATTACAATAATTAAATTTAATTTTATTTGGAAAAATTTTTTTCCTTCCTACCCTGTTCCTTAAGAGTAAATTTTCTAATCTATATGGGCGTACGTTAGTTTTGGCATGATTTTTTTTTC
>JABUQX010004707.1:2500-20451 GCA_015478945.1 Trachelipus rathkii
CATATAATATTTCTTAAAATTTATATACTTACTTAATTTTATTTCGTTAATTTATAATTTATAAAAAGGACCGTTATTATTAATAGTTTATACTAGGTAAACAATACTTTACAACGCTGTTATTTTGATATGTTCACTACTACTACTGCCTACTAATACTACTACTACTACTACTACTTACTACTACTACTACTACTATAAATATATAATAATAATAATATAATTAAAATAATAATAATAATAATAATAATAAGTAATAATAAATAATAATAATACATAATAATAATAACGTAATAATAATAAAAATATAATAAAATAAAATAATAAGTAATTATTATTATTTTATAATAATAATAATAATAATAATAATAATAATAATAATAATAATAATAATAATAATAATAATAATAATAATAATAATTAATAGTATAGTAATAACACTAATAATAATAGTAATAGTAATAGAAATAAAATAATAATAATCAATAATAATAATAATAAATAATAATTAATAATAAGATAATAATAATAAAAATAATATGTCAATATAATAATAATAATAATAATAATAATAATAATAATAATAATAATAATAATAATAATAATAATAATAATAATAATAATAATAATAATAATAATAATAATAACAATAATTAATTATTATTTTATAATAATAATAATAATAAATAATAATAATAATAATAATAATAATAATAAAAATAATTGATAGTAATAGTAATAGTAATAATTAATAATAATAATAATAAATAATAATAAATAATAATAAATAAATAATATAAAATAATAATAATAAATAATAATAAATAATAATAATAATAATAATAATAATAATAATAATAATAATAATAATAATAATAATAATAATAATAATAATAGAGTATTGTCAGATCATCAAACCAACGATATACAGCATAATACTTTCACAAATATCCAAATTAATTAATAAATTTGGAGAAGATAAAAATGATGACAAAAATTAATGTTTGATTGGTATAACTTGTGAGTGTGCATATGCATGTGTGCTGTAAGTGTTGGTGTGTATGTGCGTGCAAGTGTATGTGTGTATGTGTGTGTGTAGGTTGTATAGAGTTACTTGCTTGAATTTGGTTCGAGTGAGTTTCAGAATTCATCTCAAGAGGCTACTTGTTCTTTTAATGTTCACTGTAATATAATATGAAAGCTGTATTAATAATATTAACTAGTAATTCTAATATTTCTTCTGAAAATAATAATAATTATATGATAATTAAATAATAATAATAAAATAATAATAATAATAATAATAAATAATAATAATAATAATAATAATAATAATAATAATAATAATAATAATAATAATAATAATAATAATAATAATAATAATAATAATAATAATAATAATAATAAAAATTATATTTTAATAATAATATAAAAATAATAAAAAAATAATAATAAAAAATAATAATAATAATAATAATAATAACAACATAATCAATAATATAATAATCAAAGTAAAATAATAATAATAATAATAACAATAATAATAATAATAATAATAATAATAATAATAATAATAATAATAATAATAATAATAATAATAATAATAATAATTAAAATAATAATAAATAATAATTATAATAATTATAATTATAATAATAATAATAAATAATAATTAATAATAATAATAATATAATAATAATAAATAATAATATAATAATAATAATAATAATCCTCATATCACTTAATAATAAAATAATAATAATAATAATAAATAATAATAATAAAATAATAATAATAATAATATAATGTTAATAATAATAATATTTTTATTTTTTTTTTATTAATAATAATAATATTGAATAGTAAATAATAAAAATAGTAATAATAATAATAATAATAATAATAATATAATAATAATAATAATTAATAACTCTAATAAAAAATACAAAAAAATTTTCATATTGCTTGTTATAATCTTAAAATGTTTTTTCTTTCTGAATTATAGGATGTTTATAATTTTAAGAATAAAAAACATTTTAAAAAACTATACTATAACAGAATTGAAAATATAATCATAAGCATAATGCTAATATTAATAATAATAATAATAATTAATAATAATAATAATAATAATTAATAATAATAAATAATAATAATAATAATAATAATAATATAATAATAATAATAATAATAATAAAATAATAATAATAATAATAATAATAATAATAATTAATAATAAATAATAATAATAATAATAATAATCAAATTATAATAATAAAATAATAAAATAATTATACTTGATAATAAAATAATTAATAATATAATAAGAATAAGAATATAATAATAATAATAATAATAATAATAATAATAATAATAATAATAATAATAATAATAATAATAATAATAATAATAATAATAATAATAATAATAATAATAATAATAATAACAATAAATAATATAATCAAATTTAATATATATAAATATATAATAATAATTTTTAAAATTTAAAATAATCATAAAATATAATAAAATTAACAATAATAATAAAAATATTTTTATTTTAATGAATAATTAATTATAAATAGAATAATAATAATAATAATAATATAATAATAATAATAATAATAATAATAATAATAATAATAATAAATATAACTAAATTTGTTTGAAGTAAAATAAAAGTTTTTATTATAAAAGAAAAATAAGAAATAAAAATATATTTAAAATATATCTAAAAATAATTTTTAATAAAAAACTAAAAATATATTTTATGAAAAGAGCTCGCAGGTAAAAAATTAATTAAAGTAAAATAAAAAAATAAAAAAAAATTGTTTTAGTTCAAAATATTATGAAAAAAAAATTAAATAAAAAAAATATTTAAAAATAAATAAAAATATATTTAAAAAAAAAAAAATAAGTAAATAAATAAATTATAAAAAAATTAATAATAGATAAAAAAAAAAAAACAATAATAAATGAAAGAAATATTTAAAAAATTACATGAATAAAAATTATGTGCCTAAATGATTTATAAATATAATGATAAAGAATAATACGAAAGAAAATTGATTATTGCATTCACGAACAGTTATTATGATCGTTTGCGCATGATATCAAAATTATAATAATAATAATAATAAAAATAATAATAATGTAATAAAAATTATAATAATAATAAATAATTAATATTAATAATAATAAGAATAATAATAATAATAATAATATCTATAATTATAATAATAATAACTAAATATAATAATAATAATAATAATAATAATAATAATAATAATAATAAATAATAATAATAATATAATAATAATAATAATAATAATAATCACATTTAATAATAAATTATAATAACAACAATAATAATAATAAATAATAATAATAATAATGAATATAAGAAGTATTCATAATAATAATAATAATAATGTAGTAAACCAAACTAAATAATTTTAATACTATTAATATAATAAAAATAATAATTATGATAATAATAATAATAATAAATTTGATAAATAAGAATAATAATAATACATAATTAAATATTAATAATAATAATAATAATAATAATAATAATAATAATAATAATAATAATAATAATAATAATAATAATAATAATAATAATAATAATAATAATAATAATTAATAATAATAATATAATATTTAATAAATAATAAGTATAATAATAAGAGTTATAACATAATAATAATATTTTGAAAAAATAATAATAATAATAATAATAATAATAATAATAATAATAATTAAAAAAGTAAAAATTTAAAATTTTTTAATAATTTAAAATATTTTTAAATGTTTTTAAAAAAATAAAAAAAATAAAATTTGTTAACGAATTAATAATAAAAAAATTGGATTAATTAATAATAATCCTAAAAATTTGATTAATAATCAGAACTATAATAATATAATAGATATTAATATAAGAATAAAATAAATACAGTAAAATAAAAATATATGAAATAATAATAATAATAATCAATAATAATAAGAATAATTAAGAAATAATTAATGATAATGATAATAATAATAATAATAATAATAATAATAATAATAATAATAATAATAATAATAATAATAATAAATAATAATAATAATAATAATAATAATAATAATAAATTGATACTCTAAAACGTAAGTCCAGTTAATTTTTCACAATGCCCATACATTTACGTAATGCACTGAAAGAGGGGGGTGTGGGGAAACTTGCCACCGAAAAGATTTAAAAATATTTTCGGCGCAAATCACTAGATATATAATTATTAATTGATTTGCATCTACCGAACCTCTATCATTACGCATTAGAGTGCGCACGTTATCTAGGCTTCATAAGCAAGCCCTGCTTCGCATCAATGCATTTGGTAATTCTAGCCACCGTGGACGTGGTTTCGAATCCTAGAAGCATGAGCAAGAGTGTGGTTGTGTGTGTGTGTGTGTGTTGTGTGTGTGTGTGTGTGTGACAGTTGTTTTAATATTGTTTGTCATTCGTCTATGCAATAGGTGATATCAGGATATGGTTAATAAATTCACTCAAGCAACAAAATACAAAAAACCACGATCCAAACCACGAAGGCGAACCCTTTTCCGAGTAAAAACGCGCAACCCTAGCCCGAAGAGAAAAACCCTAGCACACCCACCGTAATATAAATACTCTCACAGACCAAAAAGGAAATAAATTTTATATTTTTAAATATAAATTAACTAAAATTTATTGAAATAAAATAAAATGATCGATTGAGCATAATACATATAAAAAATTATAAAAATCAAAAAAATAAAAATAAATAATAAATAATAAAATATTTATAAAAGTAAATAACAGGAAAGTTAAAAATACTAAATACAACCAACTTTATATTTGGTCAGTATATATATAAGATGTTACATAAAAAAATTATTGGACATTTTCGATATATAAAAACCCTTTATGTTTAAATCATAAATGTTAATAACTGTACTTCCTTTTAAGAGCAACGTAATTACCCCTAGGCATAGCAATTATAATAATAATCATTTTTTTTTTCTATGTTTATAGATAGGAGAAGCCCTACATGATATATTATTTTGACATGTTAGATACGGAGAGAAATTATTTAAATATAGATAAGGTGTTCTCTTATTAAATGATGAAATATTTTAGCATCTCCCAACCTGAAACGAGAGGTCCCAAAACTGATAACTTATGTTGCGACTATATATACAGTTGAGAGGATATATCGTAATTGCTATCCGATATAAGAAACGAGCGTACAGTCCACTTTACAGGAACATTGAAATTAACGGCAAAGATTTATACACAGTTACTAATTACCACCACCTCCGAAAGCGGCATTCAATGACAGTAGATCTAAGACTGGGAAACAGCAACGAGACTTCAGTTTCAGAATATGAAGCTAAAAAGAACCCTCCTATAGTAAAGCGATATCTTAATATATAAGCTACTATAAACGCGGACTTTTCTAGATTTAACATTATAGCTTAATAATATTCAACACTCTCTTCCACTTAATTTTAATTCTGTTAAAACATAACGATTCACTATAACAAATTTTTTTAACTTAAGAACCATAAAAGATATTTTCAAGTTTTATTAAATATAAAAACATATACGAGCCCAACATAATATTGCCGATTTGTTGTATTCAATTATTCAGATGGGTATTGGGTTAAAAAATTATTTAAAGTAGTTCTTTAAGGTTTTCTCATATAATATACAGGGGGAAAGTATTGTTTAGGTAGATTCTGCGTTATTTCTTATTAATTCTTTATATCAAAAAGGGTCCAACAGACGATATCTTAAATGCTCGAGAACTAAAGTCTTTATGTAGGGCACAAATCTTCCGCTAAGATATGTAGTAGGAGGGAACCAAGAGTCGAAAATTCAAGATATGATATCCTTAATATACATAGATAGATATATAATACATATAGAAACAAAAAATATCATAAAATACAATTTATATAAAATATCACTCATAATAATATAAATATTTAATCATATATAGAGAACCAAAATTAATGTAGTTAATATTTATCCTACGTAATTCTCTATAAAATTCATAAGTAAATATAATTGTCCACCACCACTTCTGGAATACTTCTAATTTTGGCCTCTATACGAAACTTCAAATTGAAGTCATTCTGGATCTGGTTAAAATAATATAGCAAAAAAAAACGGTAGTCGTGCTAGAACGATATCGAATTGCTAAAAAGAAAGGATTTGAGAACAGGAGTGCGTTTTCATTAAATAATAATATACTGAGATAGTACTACATGGTAAATTTACTTAGATATTAAATATATAAAGAAAATAAAGGAGGATGGAAAAAATAGAATACGAAGAAAGATTTGATCTAACGATAAAGTTTATTAATCGATGACAGACTGAAGAAAAAAAAAAAAAAGGAAAACAAAATACTCTGAATTTCATAGTTATTTCACTCTGCTCTAAATACAAAAAAATTAGAAGCTTTACCATAAAAACCGTTAGAGTGCAAGCCGGAAAGCAAAGAATAATTTCGTAATAACCATATAGAAATGTAGAGACCCTTGTATTCGATGTATAATAGAAATTAAAAAAATGGATATCTATCTGCAGAAATCCTAAATAACAACAATAACCTTCGGGCGGCCAGAATATATTAGTAGAGACCAATTTAACTCAGTTACAGTTTGTCGACAATTCTTTAAATAATTCGATTTATAATTTACAGAACAATACATTCAAAAAAGATGAATAAAAAACGAAAACTGATGAATATATAATAAGCACTAGTAACTAATAAAATACATATATATTCAAAAACCGTAAAAATATCAGGTACAGGATAATAAAGGAGGAGAGAACAAATTTAAAATATAAAATTAATTATAAAAGCAGAACATGCATATTAACAGACAAAAGACGAGAAAGAAAGCTTATAAATATAAAATAACGTTACCTCCATAAGCCACTTAGAAAAAAAACTAAAAGAAGCTCGATAGAAAAAATAAAAAAATCTACAATATCAAGATTGTCCAAAGGCACGCACTATATCGATGAAGAATAAGGTGAGACATCACCAGCAAGCACCCTAACCTAACAAAGATTGTTATACACGATTTACTACATTGTTTATGAAAAAGTAGGATAAAAGAAAAATAATAAAAAATGTAAACGCCTGAAACCTATATCGGAAAACAATACACACCTCGAATAAATTAACCTCTTCAACATGAAGCACACTAAATGAAAACCTCGTCGCAACATAAAATAAAGATTAATAACCCAGAACACCAAATATTTCAATCATTATAAAGAAACCCACAATAAATCAATAACCTCGATAGATAAGACTATAAATAAAAGAGGGACTTCTCCATCAGAGCAAGAAAAAATGATATTTATGAATGTATTGCGCCTAGGGGAATCGTTTGTGCTACACTTAAGGAAACTATAAACCAATTTATAAACATATAAAATATTATCGACAATGTACCTAAATTTTATTGAACATCATTAAATGACAAAAAAAGTCACTGTAAGTTAACTTCTCTAAACTTATAATATTTATTAATTATGCTATTTTTGTTTATTAAACTACTTAAAATGCCAGAATATGATTGTTTAAAATATAATTAAATTAATAAAAGATATTATATCTTAGAAAAATGTTCCGAAAGTGTACGTGGGTCGAAAGCTTAGTAGAACAGTTTAAATTTCAATTTTTTTTGGTTAATATCAAGAAAAACATTTTAAAGCAATTCTCTTCTGTTGAAAGAATTTCTTTCAGGAGGCTTACACATCCTAAAAATTTAAAACATTAAAATTAATTATGTAAATATTTATTTTATTAATGAGACAAAAATTCAATTAGGATTAAAAAAAGTCTATATATTATTATTAATATTATTATTACTTAATATATTAATTATTATTATTATTATTATTGATATAATATAATAACCAAAATCCCCAATAACATAACTGAAATGCAAAGAAATAAATATTAATAGTAGGAAGACTACTACAAAAACAAACACGCAATTTAATTATACATTAAGCTAAAATAATAAAAAAAAAAAAAAATTATAAACAAGAATTAACACTAATTTTCTTTATTTATAAAATAATGATAATATATTATAATTAATAGAAATAAAATTGAAATTGTTAATGATGTAGGAAAATAAAAGAGTTTACTCTCCATTGTGGATGAAATTAATCGTATCTACTTTAATCCTTCCTCAAATTAAGTGTTATCCCATGCTAATCTAAAAAAGCTTATATTACCACCCAAACACCGGTCTATTCTAAAAAAAAGACGTTATATTATAATAACCTATTTGAGAAGACACTCGATTAAGAACATAAAATATAATAGTAATAATTACCATATATATAATTAATAATATTTAATATGAACCGCTATCAAAATTATCACCTCTAAAGATAGAAACTAAAAGAGCTCACATTCATGTATGGAAATTATGACAAGATGCCAGTACTCATTAGAGAAGACTCCACTATGTAAATCAGTACAAGTATATAAATAAATAGTAATAGAATAATAGATATGTATGGGTCTTTGGTACAGTGAATGACTGGTATTTCCAGCATGCCAGAGAACTTCCGGAACCGGAAAATCTTTTCCAAAGTTTCCGAGATAAGATTCCAGGTTTCCTGCACAGGACCAAACAACTCTTATCAACATGATTCTCAGGTAGGCTAAAATATTTATATATTAAACATTTAACGAAACTGCTAAAATACACTCACATGTTGCCAAAAACATAGAAGAAAATCACTATTCTATATCTCCCTCCAATAACGCCCAAACCGAGCCATCATGGATATAAGGATAACCGACAAAGAATGATTTCTACCACTTGATCATACGCTCTCCCATCTCTGACTCATCGGCTCAAACAGTGTGGTAAAAGCTGAAGTTCATCCATTTTTGACTGACTTAAAACAACAACAGAATTATCAGGGATTCGAACCCAAGGAAGAGAGAGAAAAATAAAAAAGGAAATAACCATTTTACAAACCATATAATAATAATATTTTATATTAATTAAATAGATATATAATATTATATATATAATAATAAAAATATAATAATATAATAAGATAGTTGCATAAATAAAATAAACAAAATATAATTAACATTAAGAATAAAATAAAATATATACAAATAAAAAAAGACTCACATGCATATATTAAGTATATATAATATATAAAAGTAATAAATATGACAGATTCCAAGGAAAGGGGCGGGGTCGGTACGCACACACCTGTTATCTAAGAGAAAGACGAGAGTCAGTTTTATATCTGAGTTTCCCCCCAAGTGGGGCTATCTTTTGGATGTACAATTTCAATGTACGCCGTTTTACCCTGTGGGATCGCTCCCCCCTGGAAGCTATATTTCCATGTATGTAGGTGTGTGAGTGGATGTTTGTTTCTTACACAAGCTACTAACCCATTTGAGCGCGCCTAAGATCCACTTTACAATTGCTATTTTTACTATATAAATGACCAAGGATTGTTTATCTTTGACAATTTGGGCACCCTAAGTACTAAACTTACAATGAGGTACTTACTTACACGAGGTACTTACTCTGAACCTACCTACCCCCCTTTGTTCTGTTACTTACACGAAGTACTAAACCATATGCGTCGGCGATTAGCGCGCACATGGCTTATCTTACTTGCTAAATGATCGTGTTAAGTTATACACGGTAAAGTGTATTTAAGTACAACTGGAAGGATGTATTAAGGATACGTGAGACTGAATATATACTGATAATGGTTTTCGCGGAATGAGTTACCCGCGCTAAATTAACCCGGTGCCCCTTTGCGGGGGACCGCGCCCGTCGTTTGGCTACCTCATCCGCCCGCCTCGACCGCCACGACGTGAGGCTCGAATACTCAGTAGACGTGCGTGCGCTCCCTCGCGCCGCGACGTCATACAAAAATTATCATAATCTGGAGACTACGATTGAGGTGTCTGTCGTGATTCCGAGGATACGATCCTTGCGAGTACGCGAGTCAAAGATTCTTTCACTTTAATCCCCTTTGTTACTGGTCCACCTCAGTGAAATGATATGGGATTTGATTTTGAAGTCATTTAGAGGGCTCGAGGAAGGAGGCTCGAACAGTGGATAATAGAAAATATAATAAATATAATAAAATATTATATATACTGTATATATATATATATATATAAATAATAATAAATAATAATATATGTAAAGAAAATAATAATAAAATGAATAAATAATTATATAAAATATATAGCATTATGATTAATAAAAAAGTATATGATAATATAGGGGAGGAGAAAAAAATAATAGAGGAAAAAGAAGAAACACAAGAACGAGAGAAAAATATGAAGATAAAAGGAAGAAAGAAAAGATGACTTTAGTTTTGTTCGCTGTCATCCCTAAGAAGCGTTATTTATTTGTTATATGGAAACCTTAAAACAGATATTTTTTGTTTTATATATCAAAATTTTATATTATAATATTTTACAGTCGTAAACAAAGAATAATACCGCCTCGATTGACAGTCAGGGACTCGGAAACAGCGAAATGATACACGACATGGTGATTTAATTGAAAAGGTTTCCCTTAGTAGAGAAGGTGGAAGACAAGTTTCTCTGGTTTTTGGTTATAGTTTAACGTGACTGTAACTTAATGTGGGTGTTGATCCATACGCTTAGGAATTTTGCCTTCCTCATACGAAGGGTCTTTTGCGATTGAATTATAAAATCTCACTACGCTCTCACCTGACATTTTCAAGTATATATGATTACGTATCTGCCGTTTTATTTTCTATGAGAAGTCGTTGTTTGTATTGTTTGATTTTTTATTCTCGTTAAATTAAATATGCTGCTCTCGCGTCTCCAGCTTTATTCGGCTTCCCTGTTTATTCTTTTTAACATTCAAACATCCACAATGCACAGCAATCCGACGCACACTAATTATTCTAACCTAGAAATTAATTAGACGCAATCAAATGTAAACACTCATTATATAACAGATATATAGTAATATATTAGGTATATATATATTATAATATATTATATATTATATATATATATATATATATATATATATATATAATATATATATAATATTATATATATATATATATAAAATAATAATAATAATAATAATAATTAACTTAATAATAATAATAATTAATAGTATAATAATAATAATAATAATAATAATAATAATTAATAATAATCAATAATAATAATAATTAATAATAATAAAAAATAAAATTATAATAAATAATAAGAATAATAATAATAATAATATAATAATAATTAATAATAATAATAATAATGAATAATAATAATAATAATAATAATGGAGATAATAATAGAGTTAATAATATAAATAAATAATAATGAATAATAATATAATTAATAATAATAATATAATAATAATTAATAAATAACTCTCTCTCTCAATACTGAGTACCAATAAATATATATATATAATATATATTATAGTATATCTAACTATAATTATAATATATATATACTAATAATAATTATATTTAATAAACCATATAAAATAACCCATAATAAAAATAATAGATACTAAATTATAATAATAATATATTATATATAATATACTACATATATTATATAGGGTATATATATATATAGACACATTTCACCATATCACTGGAAGCCGATGAACAAAGGTCGCAAGATTTACAAGAATGAATTCATCGCGGAAGAAGAAAAAAAAAAGATGAACACGTAGAACATTTTGAAAGAAGAAGCAAGAAGATAAGAATAAGATTTCATGGAAGGAGGGGGAAGCGTTAATAAGTGCTACGCGTTTGGTTCAGATGTATATCTCCATATTTCGAACTTACAAGAACCAGCTATACCTAATTAACTTGATAATTAAAAGCTCCAATATATATATATATGAAGTGTGTAGGTACATCTGTGGAGTACAGAAATTATCATAAATTTTTGTTAACAAGCAGCGAAGAGCAGTGGAAGTGATGGTAAATATAGAATATCAAAATAAAAATATACATAATGTAAAAAATAACAAATATATCGAGCAAAAAAAAAAAAAGAAAAAAAACTGATAAATGTGAATAAAGAAGAAGAAACACAAAGTAAGAGGAAAAAAGAAGCACAAACAAGATAGACTTTAGTTTGGGCGGGCTTATCATCCAAATCCAGAAGCAGATGCGCATTAGCGCCTAGATGTAGATTACGAAAAGTTTTGATTATATATATATAGATATATATAGTATATAGTAGATATACAAACATGATAAAAAAGAAATAATAATAAATATATAAATAAAATATATATAATATATTATATATGATAATAATATTTATATAAATATAATACATTAAGTAGAAAGCAATAATATATTGAACATAATAAACATATCAACACATAGTTATATAATATCATCTATATATAACACTTTCCCATCAATATTTATATAGCTAGATATAATATATGTAGAATAATTTATATAATTAGTAATGGGGAATGTAATAAATCATATGCTTCTCTATTATGATAATATTAATAAATTTATTAATTTACCTTATAATATATATATAAATAATATATATGAAACAATTATATAACAGTCTTGCCCCACACTGCTAAATAAAATGACGCGTGTGTAATGAATAAAAAGATCGCACGCAAAGAATTAGATAATACATCGAAGTAATAGATCCAACGAGAAAATGTCCACTATGATAATGAAATATGAAAACATGTGATGACCATCGCGTCTATATCTATTGATAGCGTTACACTAACGAAACACAATTCAATGGACAGCAAAAATATGTTATATATTCGAATAATAATAAATGATCTTCTCACATACAAGACACCACAGTATAACTAGTTTAATTTGAAAAGCTTCAGATGTGGAAAGATATTTCCTCTTTTGCTTAAGCTTCATACTTATTCTTCCTTTTACCGTTTATGATGTTGAATATCAGTTTTAATCTATTTTACTCCTTCCAAGCTATGTATCTCTCACCACAAAATTAATTAAAAAAAAAATCTTGTAGAATAATATGATAGATTTATGTACAGCAGTATAATATCTTTAGTGGATCTTGGCGCTGAGTCAAGAACCATTTTCACTTTAATACCCCGTGCTAACGGACCCATATACATGAGATTGGAGTATTTTGATAGTATTGTTTTGTAGCAAAGAAAAACGTTAATAATAGTAATAATAGGATAATAATAATAATAATTAATAATAATAATAATAAAAATAAATAATAATAATAATAATAATAATAAATAAATTATAACAATAATAATAATAAATAATAATAATAATAATAATAAATAATAGATAATAATAATAATAATAATAATAGGATAATCAATAATAATAATATAAGATTATATAATAAATTATGTGTAGTAAGAAAGATATATATATATATTATATCATATATATATTATATATATAGTAGATATAATATAATATATATATATAATATATAGTATAGATTTATAGACATATAGATGTGTAATATTAAAAAAAAAAAAAAAAAAAAGAATAAAAAAAATAAAAAAAAGAAAAAAAGAGATATATATGAATATAGTAAGTGTATTTAACAATGAATGAGAATTGCTACTAATATACCTTTCTGGAAAGTAGGAGACTGATAATATTAATGTACAGTAGAATAGACCATAAATGATGCTCGGATTGGTAATCATTGAATGTTAGGTTAAAAGAGAAAATTAAAACAGAACCATATAAATAAAAACACCCTGATATAAAAGAGTTTAACAGAAAAAATAAATAAACAAACCAAACAACAAACGGGTCTAATAAGAAAATAGAAAAGAACGGAAAGAGAAGAGATGAGTAATGCCACAAAATTATCTCGTACAAAGCAATAACTATAATTGTTTGAAAATGATTGCAAGAACGCCAAAAAAAGACAAATGGATCGATAGAAGGAAAAATTCCTTAAGCGGTATTATCAACACCCACATTAAGTCTACAGTCACGGTTAAACATACCCCTCAACCAGAATCATTTTCCGATAGCATGATTCTGCTACTAGAGGAGAACCTTAATTAATAATCGACCATAAGTCGAGGAAAAATGAAATCGATTTCGCATTTCTGAGTCTGATGTTAACACTATTAATTAGCATTAATTAAATAGAGCATACCTGTATGTTGAAAAAAAAGAAAGAAAAAAAAAAGAAAAAAAAAAAAGAAAAAAAAGAAAAACAGAGAAAAAAACAATAAAAAAAAAAGACACAAAAGAAAATTCGAAGAAACGTAAAAAAAAAAGAAAAGCAAAAAAAAAAAAAAAAATAAACAACATTCTTATGGTGCAACCTTAATGCTAAGCTCACATATACAAAGAACAAGAAAGAAATAAGTAAGAATATTAAAAGGACAAAACAGTGCAGAAGAAGTACAGGCAAAGAGACCCAGAAATAAAAAAAAAATAATAATGAAGTAAAAAACCAAAAGAGAAAAAATTATATGCAAAGAAAGTAAAACATAAGTTGGTGAGAATTCATCGATCAGGGAAGATAGGAAAAAAAAAAAAATATTACCAAAAACATAAAAAACCCACAGGCGAAGAGATCAAAAGAAAAACTCAAATCCGCCCCCGAAGAAAAACAATCAAGGAAAAAAAAACACAACGAAAAAAAAAAAAAGACAAGACACATCCCCAAAATACAAAATAAAGAGAGCGAACAACAACCCCCCCTACCCCAACAACCAAAAAACAAATCAAAAACCCGTCCAAACACCTCAATGACTAATTATCATCAAAATACTTTAAACAGCAACAAACACAAAAAACTACCAAAAAAAAAAGACACTAACAAAAGAAACACCCCCAGAAATACCAAACAAACTGTTCCCATCCTCAGGACAAAAAAACTATAATAAAACATAAACCAAATATAAAATAAAAATAAAAAAAAAATGTAAAATGAAATATATAGAAGAAAAAAAACACAAGGAAAAGGAACTTAAAAATATTCCAGTAGAACAGTCCACATCCCAACCAACTCGGTTTTTTAAATTTTAATGTAAATAAAAAAATAAAAAAAAACAAAAAAAAAGAAAAAATAAATAAAAAAAACTGAACCAACCAAAAAAAAATAAAAATCAAACCTCAAACAATAAACCCAAAAAAGAATAAAGAAAAAAAAATAAAATAAAAAAAAAATGGTATGTATAAAATTTATAACACACACGCATTAAACAAGGTAAAATAAACTATAGCTGATAAATATCAAAGTCATTTTAAAAAATTTTGCACTCAATCATACAACGACGAAAGCAAAAAACTAAAATAGACTAGAAGCTTACTACATAAGGCCAATCATATAACGGACATTAAAATTAAAATATCATAATTAAAATATAAATAATGAATAAAATGAACATACCATATAAAAATTTGACAAATAAACACAATAAAGATTAAAAAATTCATTCGAGACTGCTGGATACGAAACTCTGAAGACGCCGAGGTTAGACGAACACCAAGGCTCAGGAGCCAAACAACCAAAAAAAGCAAACACAACGACAAATTCACGCACTACAGAAATATGGCCTCAATCTCAAGTTTCTTTCTGTAACAATTATTTGTAGAATATTTTTAAGAAAAATAAATGAAATTAGTAAAGAAATTATACCCAAGCAAAGTCGAAAATAGGAAGCTAGACGAAGCAGAAACTGACGTAGTACTTCTCAAACAAGATAGAGCATGAATATTTTGAGGGATATATAACTAACAGATAAAATAATAATAAACATATTGAAAATAATAATAATAATAATAATAATAATAATAATAATAATAATAATAATAATAATAATAATAAATAAAATAAATAAATTAAAAATATCGCAATAATCAATAAATCAATAACACACAAATAAATGAAATAAAATATAACTCTATATATAATAATAGTTATGCAGTAAATATGATGTATTAATACTATTCAATATAGTGAATGAAACCTGCATCAAACGAGTGAACTTCTTATGACAAATGGTTGGTTGGATCCTTCTGAATGAAAGACATCAATTTGGTGTATGATAAATCCAGATTTCTTGCTGAGATCTGCTTCAATCTGAGGGAGGACTCATTTAGATGAAATTAACATAGGTGAACCAGAAACACAACCTTAAAATTATCGATTGTTTAGTTTCAATTTATTATTTATATCATAAAGGAAACACCAAAAAAAAGTAGGAGTTTTTTGGTTAGTTATGGTTAGGAAAATTATAGTTAACGAGTGTGTGAAAATTTCAAAATCACAGCATGCTTTTAGATGAACAGATAGAATACCAATATAGTTTGTTTCTTTGTGTGTGAACTTGGTAGAAGAAATAAAGACAATTATCGTTTCTCAATCTTCGAAAAGAAAACGTGGTTGAACCTATTTTCAGAGCTTCAAAAATTGTTATGCAAAATTATTTAACTACCAATCGTTTATTTTTTTAAACCATTTGCACATCAAATTAGATTGATAAAGCAGTCTTTCAAAGGAGCTCACAAACGTCACCAATGTTGATTACCTATCGCAGAACTTCAGAAAATTGCTGTTCAACATTAGGATAAAAATATATCCTTTTTATATTTACATCCTGATTATTCTCGAAAACATGAGTGAGAAGCACGATGAAAACTTTCAACATGACATCAAATGGATGAAGTTGAGAAGTACTAGTGAAAGCTGTATGGTAACATAATATCTAATTACTGTTGAACCATAAAGAGAGATTCAAAAAAAAATATGTGTGTGTGTGACAAGCAAGTGTCAAAAATAACAAACATATATATAATTAAAACAAGACCATTTCAAATAGGTGTATAAATTTCCATTCTTATTTTTTTTAATTATACGCTCAAAAATTGCAACTTTCATATAAAATATTTTGTAAATACTTAAACACCTCAAACTACTCAATAAATTATCAATGCCATATGTGCAAAATCTACATATGAAAAGTAGAAGAATAAAACCACAAAATAAGAATTAAAAGCACATTGGAATCATCTGACGGTATTCACTCATCGGTCAGTTCTTCTCAAAAGTCCAAGAGCTGTAATGCAACAGTCTTCTTGCTATAAATTATTATTAGTATTGAAATCATCTCAAAAGGTGCTGTAATGGAACATCTTTCTATTATTAGTATTGTTATAATTAGTCTATTATTATTTTATCTATTTTATTCATTATTATTATTAATTACTTATTATGTATTATTCATTATTTATTATTATATTTATTGTATTATTATTGATTATTATATATTATCTATTTATCTATGTTCATTAATTATTATTATTATTATTATATATATATTATTATGTCATTATAATATATTATTATTATTATCTGATTGTATATGATCGTTATTGATTATTTGTTATATGGCATTTAGAATGTTCATTTTAAAAGGGGATCTGGTTTATTCGTTATTGTTATTATTATGTATTATTCATTATTTATTATTCATTATTATTATTTATTATTATTATTATTATTTATTATTATTATTATTATTATTATATATTCATTGTATTTTATATTATTATTATTATTTTATTATTATTATTTCATTTATTAATTATTATTAGTCCAAGTCTTTCGAGGAGAATAATAAGGAAGTAAAAGTACATAAAAGTAAAAGCAATTGGAACAGAATAAAATATGGAGAAAAAGAGGAAAAAAAAATTTGTCTGTAATGACACGAAATGAATTACAAAACACTATTTCAACATAGCAGATCAAACTAAGAAACAAATAAAGTAAACAAACAGTTAAAGCATTCAGACAACATAAAGAACCAATGATCAAACGATCAGGGTAAACAATCAAGCAAACTATCAGACAAACAAACAAAAACAAACATAAAAG
>JABUQX010004708.1:0-5000 GCA_015478945.1 Trachelipus rathkii
CAGCCGCGACTCTGAACGCCATACCTACTGCATAATCAAATTTTGATATTTGTAAATACCACCCTGATTAAATACAATTTGATTGCAGGGTATTTATTTCATTTTATAATAATAACTCCGGTCCTGGTATATTATTCAACTTCACATTTGCGCTGGTACACCGTATACTGTATTGGCCCTCACGTTCGATGCGAGCGGGAGAGAATAACGTAGTAATTAGCTCGTTACTTTGGACAGTAGAAGCATTTCCGAAGTCTTTAATACTGTATTGTCTCGTACTTAGTATTCATGGCGGTAGTGGTCACTTGCATGCTCATATGCTTATGCTGTCACAGGAATCGAATTCCCAGCATGGTATGATTAAATACATAGAGGTATTTAATTAACATATATATTATTCTATTAATTAATATATAATTATATATATATATATTAATATATAATATAATATATATTTAAATTTAATATATAAATATTAATATATAATATATATATAATATATAATATATATTATTATATTAATATATAAATATTATAATTAATATTATTATTATATTAAATATCTATAATATATATAATATCCTACATGTATACCCACCAACTAAATTATAGTTAACCATCAACATCACACACAAAATAATTAATAATCAACCCCTATATATATAATAATTAAAATAAAATAATACTCATTATAATAACTTAAAAAGAATATAATACAAGCACACTACTACTTATTATATAACCATACTCCTACACTCTAAATCTCATATAACTTACAATCACAATAAAAAATAAATATCCTATATATATATATAAATAAAAATTTATATCAATATATATATATATATATAATATATCCTATATTATCATAAAAAAATTATAAATATTATAATACTAATACTAAATAAAAACATATAAAATTATTTATTACGTTATAACTATATAACTATCTATTTATACTAATACATCATCCCCTACTTAATAATAATATAATTCACTACACACACCCCCATCCATTATCATATAATCACTATCCATAAATACTATTATAATAATACTATAAGTAAACCTATACTGATATTTGATTTCATCTTACTTATGACCTACTAAACCAGACAATATCATAATAATATATATATAATATATATATGATATAAAGAAAAATAGGAAAGCATTTCTCTACATCTACTTTAGTTTTTAATATATTTTTAAAACATACTCAGCTTAAATCATAAAATATTAACAATCCATTAAAAGAATTAATTGTAAAAATCCTATTATAATTAAACGATAAAAATATATATGCTATAGCTTAAAAATTTAAGAAATACATTAATTGGTTTGTTAATTAAATTAATAAAAATAATAATAATAATAATAAAAATAATAATAAAAATAATATTATAAAAATAATATTAATAATAATAATAATAATAATAATAATAATAAATATAATTAATAAAATTATAATTATTATATTATTAAAATATTATACTTAAAATTTTATTATTTTAAAAATAAATAATTAGAATATCTATAAATGGGTAATCAAATAATTTTTTAAACAATATCATAATAATATTATATATAATAATCAATAATAATAATTAAAATAATAATCAAAATAAATAATAATAAGAATTAAATGATAATTATAATTAATTTATCATTACATAAAATGATACACTAATAATAATAATAAATAATTAATTAATCAATAATAATAATAATAATAATAATAATAAAATAAATATAATATTTATTAATATTCTCATATAATAATAAAATAATAATGAAGACATTATCCTCATTAATAAAAATAATAGAGAATATTAGGAGCCTCATAACGATTATAAAAATAATAATTAAATATATATAATTAATATATATAAATAATTAACTTAATAATTATTAATAATTAAATAATAATAATCAATAATAATAATAATAATAATTAAATAATAATAATAAAATATATATATAATATAATTAATTAATAATATAATAATAATTCATAATATTATATAATATAACTAATAATAATAATAATATAATAATTTATAATAAAAATAAAAAATAACAATAAATAAATAATAATAATAATATATTAATAATAATAATCACATTAATTAATATAATAATAATAATAATACATAAATAATTAAATAATAATATTATAAATAATATATGTTCCAATAGACTTTATTCCACAGTGGAGTACATGTATAGAATGAGCATAAGCGTTTTAAAATTGAGGGATTCAGTAAATTAAGGTAAGAGAGATATTCAATTATTGAGATATTTTGTACCAACGTACTTGATCACTTCATCACGGGCCTTTCACTCTATAAAAGGAGATAGTATATATTCGATTCTGTGTAGACGAAAAGAGTGGAGAGTTGAGAGAGAGAGCAGAGATGAGAGAGAGAGAGAGAGAGAGATGAGATGATGAGTAGAGAAGGAGAGATAATGAAGAAGAGAAGAGAGAGACAAAAAAAATGAGCAATAACTATGCTGAGAGGGTGAGCTTTGTGGCGTGAAAAAAATTTGAAAGGAGCATTCAGAACAACCCAATTACCCTCTCACATGCTTTGTTTAAGTAAGAGATAAATATAATCTTTGATACGTTCAGAGAAAAAAGAACAAATTAATGATCGGAATATATAAACAAAAGAAATTTTAAAAAATTGGCAGAAGATAGTGATTTATAAATTGTTATGTGTCCTTTATCGAAGAGGAATATTTCTAAATTTCTCTAGAAGATTATATCGAGTAGTGAGAAGGAAGAATTAAGTTTATGAAGCAATGAAAAAAACAACCACGTTCTCAATGACACATATAATTTAATTTCTAGAATAATAAATGAGTAATATAACTGCTCATCATAAGGCCCCACCGACATAATCATGAGACATGGTACACAGCTCTCGCACTGCTATTTGATAATGAATATAAATATCATAATATATCACAATATTCAATATATAACCTAATATAAAATATATACTCACTCACCAAATATAAATAAATAAATTATTAATTATATTATAAAATAATTATAATATATAAATATATATTAAATCTATAATTACATTATAATTAGTAAATAGTACATATAAATAACTATATAATATAAATATATATTTGACCGTACTTGAATTAGCATTGATACATAGATTAAAGTATAGAAGTAGTCGTAAAGATTGATTTTGCAATGAAAATATCACGACACTCTAATATCTCACCTTGATAAGCCCTATATATAATATATATATTAACATAAATTATATTTATAAATATTATAATAAATATATCTCATAATCAACATTCAGAAAATAATACCAATACTACACTATAAAAATCAAACCATATATCATTACAACTAAAATAAGTAAAAAAAACAAAAACCTATGAAATTAAATATTACATGAACATAAAATAACATAATAAATTAACTATTATACAAAGTATAACTAAAGATATAATAATTCCAACAGTATATATATATAAAGTAATTATACATCAAAAAAATTATATATATAATATTACATAATACATTATATTATTAATTATATAATTATATATATAATATAAATATATTATATATATAAATATATTTTATAAATATATATATATAAATATATATATATATATAATATTATATATATATAATATATATAATAATAAATATATTAATTATATTATATATAAATAATATATTATATATATAATTATATATATATATATATCCTAAATTAATATTATATATACAATATATTAATATTAAAATATTATATAATTAATAATATAATATATTATAATCTATATATCTATACATATATTATAAATATATATATACTATTATATTAATTAATATATATATATATATTTAAATATATTATATAAATATATAATTATATTAATAATATATATATTAATATATATTATTATATATTAAATTAGTGGATGGGTAACGATTTCCACTAAATTAATATAATCAGCCCGATTAGCCGATTAATAACCGATTGCGACTGAATATTAACCAATATACGCAGTCACAAGTCGACGTATTTCGCAGATTTCCGATCATTCCAGATTCTCCAATTGCTTTAATTATTATATTACCACAAAAAGCATATACTCACAAATGGAAAACTTAATTTAATTATCACCAACCAGATATGAATAATCATATCAACCTATTACCAATATAATAATACATATAATAAAAATATAAATTACAATAGTACCTATGACAAAAATACATTTTTTTAAGAGTATTATAATTCTATATTATTATAAGCTAATTTAATCTAACTAATTATAATGTTTATTTTCTTATATCTCAAATTTTCAAGACCTAGTAAGAAATATCAATCATCTTACCCCTGAAACAGAGGTCTTCTCTAAGCTGTTGCTGAATTGAGTTGAGCACCACTTTGATCGGTGATAGAGAAAGGGAAGTGCTCTAGATGATATAACTCCTAATTGGTGGGAAGGAAAATTAAAATCTATACTTACAACACAATTCAAAAAAAAATTTCAAGTAATACAAGCTTCATTATTACTTATTGACATTTCAATGCAAATGTATTTACTCATTTTCTACTGATATTTTAATAGCAATATTTAAAATCTTAGAATTAGATAAACAATTTTTTCTTCATTTTTTGGGGGGAGGACAAAGATTTGGTTCTGTTACATATTAAAAAGTAAGATCTTGAAGCAAAATTATCCTATTATTATTTTGTAGTTAAAATCATGACTCTTAAGTTGTTGTGCAAAAACTTTAACATTTCTCCCGTTTGTGAGTGCATCCGATTTTTTTAGGAGAATAAATTGATCCTCCAAATCTGAAGAGTTCTTTCCACTTTCCACGGAAAAGGAGGACGAGCTTGAATATTTTTTCTAGCAAGGACACCCAAATGCTGAAGGTTAAATCCTTTATTCGATGACCACCATTGTAAGGGACTTCTGAATTTTTAACCAATAAGTATTCT
>JABUQX010004708.1:12500-17500 GCA_015478945.1 Trachelipus rathkii
CATATAAACCTTATTAAAAAAAAATGGTAAAAAAAATAAATAAAAAATAAAAAATAGGGGTCTCGAGCCGAGGGGGTACAGAGAGGGGGCGGGACGTTTTCCATACCCCCGTAGGGGAGGGGACGGAGGAAACCCCGCAACACCCAACCATACCAAAAGAGCGGGGGGATTCACCGTGAGACACGGCGCACATTCCCAGAGGGTGGGAAATGTCCTACATAGTTCCCGCGGAAGGCCGAGAAGACCCGACTCCTGCTATCATTTGCAGTTTACCCTTGGTTATTCCCTTTAGTTATAAAAAAAATAAAACTGAGGGAATCGTAAAACGTACAGGTCCTATATATTTTTGAAAATAACAAATGTCCGTCACCACTTAAATTGATTGCTAGGATCAATATAGTGAAAATATGTTTAAACAAAAATATTCAAACTGAACGGAGTCGTAAAACATAAATAGGTTCCTATATATATATATATATAATATATACAATATATATATATATATAAATATAATATATAATTATATAATATATAATATAATATACATATATATATATATAAATAATATATATACTATATATATAATATATTATATATATATATATATATATATAAATATATATAATATATATTATATAAAATATATATTATATATATACTATATATATATATATATATATATAAATATAATATTATATATCTATTATTATATATATAAATATAATATATATATATAAAATAATAAATATATAATATATATTATACTTATATATATATATATATAATTAATAATATATAAAATAAATTTTTAAAAGTTGGGAGTAATTGGTGAATTCTAAGTTGGGAGTGTTCTAAGTTGCAGTAATTATTTTGGAGGATTTCAAAATTTTTAAGTAGTTGTAGCTGTGGTATTACCTCCAAGTTTTCAGAGTAGTATCTTAGTTAGAGCAGAACTTAATTAAGTTGTAGGTAATTGGTAAATATTGAAAGTTTGTTCTATTGTGGGAGTATTCTATCAGTAGAACTCTTAGTTGGGGTAAAATCTATAGTGGGAAGTACTCAAAGTTACTTGGGGTAATTAATAAGTTGGAGTTTGCTGACAAAGTTGGAAATCACTTCTAAGTCTGAATTGAGATAATGTTCTAGAAAAATAAAGTTGGAGTAATTCTAAAGTTTTCAGTAACTCCTAAGATTTTGGGTGATATTCCTAAGACTGAAATTGCCAGAAAGGTAATTGAAAAGACCTTTAAAATGTTAAAAAAAGTTTGCTTTTTATTTTTCATCTATATTAATCTATGCAATAAAACGAACTGATTTAATATTTCTCCACTTTTTTCTGTGTACGTTCAAAAAAAAACATGTTTAAATTTAAGTTATTTATACCTATTTACATATCTTTTATTTATAAATATTTTAATAATAATTATATATATTTTTATATAATAATTTTTCTTTTATTAACTTTTTTATTTTATTTACTCTTTTATTAACTAGTAAAATGAGAAGACGTTTATTAATACTAAATTACGGAAAAAGTTCAAACAGTTCACTATGTTTACACAATTCTTTCCTTTACAATATCTAAATAAAAGTCCTTGCATAATTTAATTATATTTTGTCAAAGATGTCGCAAACGATTGTTAAAAAAAATTTTACCAACAATAAAATTTTTCAAATTAATTTCCATGAACTAGAAAATTATTTATTGAAGGCTACTTTCTTATGCGAGATTAGCCTTTTCTGCTTAAAATAATTTTCTGTAACAATTAATATATATACTTATATTATATATATATATATATATATATATATATATATATATAATAATATAATATATACTACTTATATAATATATATCATATATATATATATATATATATATATATATACCTAATATATAAATGGAAAGTTAGATTGAGTTCTAAAAAGCTAAATAATTTTTCTTGATATCCTTGATGCAAAAATTAATGTATGAATATGAAAAATGAATATACTGCATGGTAAGTAAAGAAAACGTTCCAATATAATTTGTATTCCAACCGCAAAGTAATTCCAAGAAGATAAAGTCTTATATAATATTATATATATATTAATATTATATATTATTATATATTATTATATATATATATATATAATATATATATATTATATATATATATATATAATATTAATTATATATATACATATATATATATAATATATTATAGTTATGTTAAGTTAGTTAGTTAGTTAGTTAGTTTTAGTTAGTTAGTTAGTTAGTTTAGTTAGTTAGTTTAGTTAGTTTAGTTAGTTATAGTTAGTTAGTTAAGATTAGTTAGTTAGTTTAGTTAATTTAGTTAGTTAAGTTAACTTAGTTAGTTTAGTTAATTTAGTTAGTTTAATTAGTTAGTTTTGTTAGTTAGTTAGTTAGTTAGTTAGTTTAGTTGGTTAGTTGGTTAGTTTGGTTAAGTTGGTAAGTGGTTAGTTGGTTAGTGTTAGTTGGTTGTTTGGTTGGTTAGTTAGTTTAGTTTATTAGTTAGTTAGTTAGTTAGTTAGTTAGTTAGTTAGTTAGTTAGTTAGTTAGTTAGATTGTTGATTAGTTAGTTAGTTAGGTTAGTTAGGTTAGTTAGTTAGTTAGTTAAGTTTAGTTAGTTGTTAGTTTAGCTTAGGTTAGTTAGTTGGTTGAAACTTTGGTTTGGTTGGTTGGTTGGTTGGTTGGATGGTTGGTTGGTTGGTTGGTTGTTGGTTTGGTTGGTTTGGTTGGTTTGGTTGGTTTGGTTGGTTTGGTTGGTTGGTTGGTTGGTTGGTTGGTCTAGTTAGTTTAAAGGTTACATGTCGGCAATTGACTTGATATAGTTAGTTAGTTAGTTAGTTAGTTAGTTAGTTAGTTAGTTAGTTAGTTAGTTAGTTAGTTAGTTAGTTAGTTAAGTTAGTTAGTTAGTTGTTAGTTAGTTAAGTTAGTTTTAGTTAGTTAGTTAGTTATGTTAGTTAGTTAGTTAAGTTAGTTAGTTAGTTAAAGTTAGTTAGCATAGTTAGTTAAGTTAGTTAGTTAGTTAAGTTAGTTAGTTAGTTAGTTAGTTAGTTAGTTAGTTAGTTAGTTAGTTAGTTAGTTAGTTAGTTAGTTAGTTAGTTAGTTAGTTAGTTAGTTAGTTAGTTAGTTGAGTTGTTAGAATTAGTTAGATTAGTTAGTTAGATTAGTTAGTATAGTTAGTTAGTTAGTACTAGTTAGTTTAGTTAGAGTTATTAGTAGTTAAGACCTATAGATCACTCATAGATATAGAATTAGTTAGTTTAGTTTGGTAAATGGTTTAGGCTTTGGATTGGTTGGTTATATTAGGTTGGTTGGTTGGAATTGGTTGTTGGTTGGTTGGTTGGTTGGTTTGGTTGGTTGGTTGTTGTTGGTTGGTTGGTTTGATTGGTTGGTTGGTAGGGTATTAATGGTTGGATATGGTTGGGTTGGTTGGTTAGTTAGTTTAGTTAGTTAGTTAGTTAGTAAAATAGTTTAGTTAGTTAGTATAGTTAGTATATCATAGTAGATATTGTTATATTAAGTTTAGTTGTTAGTTAAGTTTAGATAATATAGATAATAAGTAAAAGTTTGAGTTAAATTAGTATAGCTTCTTATAGTGAATTAGTGTTAGTTTCATTTACTATAGTAAAGTTAGGTTGTTAGATTATTTAGTTAGTATAGTTAGTTAGTTAGTTAGTTAGTTAGTTAGTTAGTTTAGTTAGTTAGTAGTTAGTTGTTAGTTAGTTAGTTAGAATTAATTAGTTAGTTAGTTAGTTAGCTTTTAGTTTAGTTAGTTAGTTTAGTTAGCTTTAGTTAGTTTGTTAGTTAGTTAATTAGTTAGTTTAGTTAGTATAGTTGTCTGTTTAGTTTAGTCTTGTTAGCTTTCAGTGTTAGTTAGATTTAGTTAAAGATTAGTTAGTATTTAGCCATTAGTTAGTCTAGTTAGTTAGATTAGTTTAGTTAGTTAGTTAGTTAGTTAGTTAAGTTAGTTAGTTTGTTAATTAGTTAGTTAGTTAGATCTAGTTAGTTATACGTTAGTCATAGTTAGTTGATTAGTTACCGTTAGTTGTTCATAGTTTTGTTAGTCATAACTAGTTGTTTAGTTAGTCGTTAGTATAGCATTAGAAATTAAGTACTTTAGTTAGTTAGTTAGTATATATACTTATAAAATATTATATTATATATAATATATATATATATCTATATATAACTATATATATATAATAGCTAAAACATAATATAATTAAAAATATATAAAAATAAAAAAAGGAATGACACAAAGAACACGGAATGAAGGTCATAAACGCTTTATTAATTGAGATAATATTTCATTATTCAACTAAGATTAAATCTCGACAGTTATTCGAAGCAACGAGATCGTGGACCATAACAAATCAAGGATAGATACTGAAACCATAAAAATAGTTTTAAATACCAAATCAGATAACCAGTCATATTAAAAAAATGATACTAAGATGACCATAAATAAACATAAAAATAAATTATAATAACAATAAAAATAAAATAAATCACTTAAAATAAATAAAAAGAGAAAATAAATACAGGACACAGACAAAGGCGGTTGAACTATAGCATATTATCCAGTAAACCAAAATAGTAACCCCACAAGGCTATCCCATCGTATACACCCAACTAGCAGTTAAACCTTAAGGTTGAAATTTAAATTATTGAGTTTGTATTAAATGGAACCATCCAAATATAACGGTCAATCAATATAGGTTCATGAAATAATAATAATAATAATAAGTTTAACTGTTATTCACGATACCGCACCCTGTTACTATTTTGTTTACTGATTATTATAATGCTAGTCACCCTTCTTTTTGTTATTTTTATTTTTCTTTTTATTTATTTTTATTTTTTTTTTATTTTTATTTTTATTTATCAATTTTATTTTTTATTTTTTTATTTTACATCTATATTCATTTATTTATATATGACTGTTTAATCTATTTGTATTTATATAACTATATGTTTTCAAGTATCCCTG
>JABUQX010004709.1:0-2500 GCA_015478945.1 Trachelipus rathkii
ATGTTAATGTTTTTAATAAAATTTCGTTTACAATTGTTAGTAAAATAAAATGTCTTATACTCAGACACTTCTGGTTTTTCTCTTACATACAATTTTTTAAAATTTATAAATTAAAAAGTATTACAGTAAAAATTAAAATGTTAATAACTATATGTGTTAAATAATAGGTCTGTGATGAGTTACAGTTTTATGTTCGCGAAAATGTTTTTTTAATAAAAAAGTTTAAAGTATGAAATTAAAAATGAAACTCTAGTATATTTTGAAGAAATTCTTTGAACATGATTTAAGTATGAAATTAAAAATGAATGACTCTTATTCATATATATATTTTTCATTCCCGCAGAAATATTGCGCCTGCGGCGCACGCGGCGGCGGAGCCGATCGGGAACCAGTGCGCCTTGCGGACGCGCACGCGCGGCGGCGGGCGGGCGAAATATTTCGCCTGCGGGGCGCACCGCCTGGCGGGAACGCGGCGGCCGGGGACCGGCGGTTCGCACACCTGCGGGTGCGGGGCTGGTTGTCTTTTCGCGGAGGGCGCATGCGAGCGCTGGTGGTTAGCTTATGAACTAGGGAAGCGATTAATATTAACTCTGTTCTTTAATGTAGGGTCGAGATGAGCCATCAAAGATGATTTCATCAAAGATAAATCATCAATATAGATGGTATCAAAAATGACCGTCACCAAAGATGAGTCATCAAAGATTGAACCTTCAAAAGTTGAAGCATCAATGTGAGCATAATGCTTGCGGCATCAAAAGTGAGCATCAATATCGAGTGTAAGTTGTAAGTATTCTGTTTGTGGGGTGTTAGGTGAAGATGTAATCGTTTAATAGTAAGATGATCAATATGGTATTAATGTAACAAAACAAATGCACTATAGCCAAGTGCTAATATCTTATAAGTGCCTAGTGCTTTAATAAAGTTCATATGGAATGTGTGTACATAGTGTTATAAAAAATACATAAATCATAGATTAGGAAGCCATCCTAGCAACTTCAGTAATACTACACCAATCGATTTACGCCATACCTTTTTTAACCTAGGTTAGACACCCATATTAGGGGCTATTCTAGGCTCAGGGAAGGCTAGTTGAAAAGGCTTGAAAAAAGTGGCACTTAGTTGGCACTATGTGGCACTCACTTCGACTTGCCACTATGTTTGGCCCACTCACTTGGCACTCAATTGGCACTCACTTGGCTCATTGGCACTCACATGGCACTCACTTGGCACTCATCCTGGCATCATCTAATTACTCATCTAATACTCATAGAACACTAAAAGAACATCACTAGATACTTCTTACGGTGATTGGAACCATCAAACCATTCAAATTAGCTGGGTCAAAACGTGACCCGATTGGTATATGGCAAGTCAAAGCGCGAAATATCATGATCAAAACAAGGTTATTAAGACATCAAAAAAAAAGAGGGTAAGTCTCCTAAAGAAGACAAAAAATTACGTGGCAAAAATTGCCCTATGGACGACAAAGGATTGCGCCAATGTGTTTGTAGTGAGTTATAGTTGTAATAAATGTAAGCTGTCTGATGGGTACAATGTAAAGGTCATATTGATGTGTGTATAAGTCAAGTGAATGTCTGTATAAGTGTAAAGTGTGTGTGTGTCGTGTATGCGCCACGCGCACGTGACGCGCACCGTGTGTAGGTGTTCAAGTTAAGGCTAGCTCCATAATGGCGTAACAAGTAGGGAACGAAAATATTGTGACGCGGTGGGCCACGGCAGTGGCCAGGACAAAATTGTCGGGGTCAAAAGTGACCCATGGGAATATGCAAGGGTTAATGCCGAAATATTTCATGGCTCAAACAACTTAAAGACATCAAAACGGCGTAAGCCCCCTAAATGAAGATCAAAATTACCGTGGGCAAAAATTGACCATGGATCGAAAAAATTAGGGCATAAAATAGGGGGGCGAATAACGGGTACAACGGGCTTACGCAAAAGCCGTTTGGCGCAATCCCTTCTTCGAAGGGTTGCCAAAAAATTAGGGTTGCCGAAAAAATTTAGGTTGCCAAAAAGTTAGGTTGCCGAAAAAATAGGGTGGGACCGTACAACCGTGCTGACGCAACCGTTGGCGCAACCCTTTTCGAGGGTTGCCAAAAAAAATAGGGTTGCCATAAAAAATTAGGGTTCGTGCAAAAAGAAGTAGGGTCTCAAAAAAATTAGCAGATTCTCAAAAACATCTAGGGTTCTCAAAAAATTAGCGTTCTCAAAAAATCCGGGTTCTCAAAAAATCCGGGTTCTCAAAAAAATCCGGGTTCTCAAAAAATCCGGCTTCTCAAATAATCCGGGTTCTCAAAAAATTGCCGGGTTCTCAAAAAAATACCGTGGGGACCAAATGAACGCCCATGGAAGAACCAAAGGTTGCACTCGAAAATCTGTTTCTCAAAAAAAGGTCTAGGCCCAAAAAGTCTAGGCCCAAAAATGTCTAGGCCCAAAAAAAGTCTAGCCCAAAAGTAAAGCCCAAAAAATTTAAGGCTTAAAA
>JABUQX010004709.1:12500-23368 GCA_015478945.1 Trachelipus rathkii
CCAATTTTATATGCTCTGAAAAATTGACGCTGATTGGAAAAATAATTAAAAAACAACTATTTTTTTGGAATTATAAATAATGGAACAAGTGCTGCTGAATATTATTTGCAGGGATTGCAAATAAAAAATTCTCTTAGCTTATTTTTGAAATCTGTTCTTAGGAAGTTTAGAGAATAATTTTTATTATGTGAGAAATAATTAAACTAAAATCCCAACTTATTCACTTATGTCATTTTTCTTCTAATGCAGCGGCAACAAGTAAAGATGGGCAAAAATATTCTTGACTCAGAACCATCTTTCACCAAAGAAATGTTTACAAACTAGATCAAGTGTCCCGTACAGTTACTTTTATTTTATACCTCAATAAATAAATAAAAAATAAAAAAAAAAAAAAAAAAAAAAAAACAAATGGGCACAAAAAATTAAAAGATGTCAGATTCGCTAGATGATTCTAAGAAACGTCAGCAATATATTTCCATAGCCAGCAAATTTGACATCTTTCATGTGACGTGTCTATTTGTTTGTTTAAAATTATGGCGGTTGAAAATAAAAGAGACAATAGGGAATACTTGATGTAGTTTTTTTTTTTTTTTTTTTTTTTTTTTTTTTTTTTTTTTTTTTTTTTTTTTGTGAATCATGGCTTTGAGTCAAGAACAATTTGCCCGTCTCTAATCATATAAGTGTTTATGTTATAATATTATATCAGCATATAATTAGTTGATTAGGAATTTGAAAGGTTACAACTCTACCACTCTTGCTTTATCTTTACTTAAGATCATACATACATACATACATACATACATACATACATACATACATACATACATACATCACACTATTTTCTTTTCATTCAACAGTTACATAAAATGACTGACTCCCCTCTCGCAAAAGGAAAATAATAATAAATGAACGCAACAAATAATTTACAGCGACAAAAAATTCCAAAATGTGTGAAATTTAGATGTTTGAAAAGTTTGAAGGGTTTGAAATGAAATGTAAATTTTTAATTTAAAAGATAGCACGAGTCTAATAATTTCTTTAATGAAACCCTGAAAATGCAAAATTAAAAAATATATATACAAAAGGATACCTCTGCTATAAAAAAAAAATTCTGGTTGAATTAATCCTTTACAAAGTTCTAAACGAAGAATATGATTTATAAAATTATTATTGTAATACAAAAATATATAAATTTCTAATATTATAAAATTTTATTCTTATATTAAACATTTTTCATAAAGCGATATTTGGCAACTCTCACGACTGTGAAGTTGCCAAGTATTTTCAAGCCCCTAAAAATGGAATGGATAAATTTTCATTTAATATTCACCTCATTGCACAGCTCATAATATAAAAATTATACCCTTGCCATTGAAACGAATCCAAATCTTTGAAGCAAATGTATGTAATGTGAACTTTTGAATATATTTTATTATAAGAGTTTAATAAAAATCTAGTAAATTATCATATAATGTATCATAAATTTATTCTATTGTTTAAAAACTTGGCATAATATATATATATATATATTACTATATTATATATATATAATTATTAATATTGATTATATAATCTATATATATATTATATATTAATATATATAGTAGTATTAACTATATATGATGATGTGTATATATATATATTATTTACTATATACTTATATATATATATATGCAACACCACTGTATCTAAAAAGTAGAATAGCTACCAAAAAACTGAATACATTTTTGAAATCAGCGATCATTTTAAAAGGAAACACAAAAAAATTAAATAATTATTAATTTAATTAATAAAGAACCCAAAAAACTAAGTTATCACTACGTTTGAAATCTTAATTTAAACATGTTACCCATAACAAATATAAAGTTTTTTTTTATATCATTTCAATAGTTTAAGGTTAACTTTAAAATCATGATTTTTATATTTTTTTATTTTAATTAAAATAATACAAACTTTTATATTTAAAAAATTTATTTCACCACACCTCCTTATACGGTAATTACTGCGAGCCCCGTTGCGTATAAACTCTGTACCATTAATAAATAAATAAAATAAATTAAAAAAATAATATTTTTTCTAAACGTCTGCAAGTGCCACGTCATATGGCACTCTGGAATTTGCTTCTCAGGTTCCCAGAAATTGGGAAACGCTAGAATTGTCGCTACACAAAACCTATTTATATTATTATTTAAATTTTTTTTTTTATTTTTCATCGCCCTTCATTTCTTTTATATCTTACGTTTTCTGCATTAAAAATGTTCGCTGAGGTCAAAAAAATGTAATTTCAGTGTTATGTAGCTACCGTATGTTTTTAGATTACAGGTGACAGCTATATCGAGCCCTGACCACCACACACACACACAATAAAATATAATTATAATATATATATATATATATATATAATATATATATAATATATATATATATATAAATATATAATATATAATATATATATTATATATATAATAAACTTAATATCATATATAAAATATATATTATATATACTAACTATATTATCATAATTATACTTATATAACTATAATATATAATATATTATCTATATTATAATTATATACTAACCTATATATATATTATATATATATTATATTATTATATATTATAACAATACATAAGATCTGTTACCGCCGATATCTCCGAAAACTACGATTATCTTACAAGAAAAACAATTACATATTTGGAATCAGCCGTTATAAAAGCTTCAATAACTGAATGTTGTTAAAAAAAAAAGATTAATGTAATTGTAAATTTAAAACCCAAGACATTAGAAGGGAGAATGCCAGAAGTATGCTAAATGAAGGAACGTTCGTAAACGTAAATAACGAAACCTAACTTAACCTAACTAAGGCCTAACTAACTAACCTCTATTGTAAACCTTTACCTAAACCTAACCTAATTGACCTAACCTATAAAGTAAAAACGTAAGCAACGTAAAATAACGTTATTTTTTAACAACATTCCAGTAATAAGCTTTATACGCTGATTCCAAATATGTAAATGTTTTTCTTTAAAGTATCTAGTTCTTCGAGATATCGCGTAGACTAATGTAAAGTTTGCTATATATATATATATACTATATTATATATATATATATTATATATTATATATATATATATAATTATATATAATATATATAATATATATATATATTTATATATATATATATATATTATATATATATATATAATATAATATATTTATAATATACGTGTGATGTTACCCAAAAATTTTGTTTCTAGCTTTGTCAATAAGAGTTAGCTTCCGCCTCGCTATTTCCTATTTAATGAATAAAGCAGCAAAAAAAGGTTAAATACTGGTTTCTTCTTTTGAAAAAGTTTTAGCTTCGTTCGCTGAACCGTCTCCACCCACCACTGATATATATATTAAATATATATATATAATATTATATATATATATATATATAATATATATATATATATATATATATATATATATATATATATCTATATATATAATGATAATATATATATATATATATATATATATATATATATATATATATATGTATTTATATATATTATATTAATATATATATATATATATATATATATAATATATATATAATATAATAATATATATATATATATTATTAGTATATATATAATATATATATATAATTATATATATTATATATATATAATATATATATATATATATATATATGGACATTAAATGGCTTCTTGAAATGAAACTTGAAAAAGTTTAAAATATTTGTAGTTGTATGTGTTTGGATTAGTCGGTTAATTAATTGGCATTTTTTTAATTAACTCTAGAAGCTCGAAATAATTTTTAATTAATTTACGTACGAAATGAAAAGGTTACAGCAAATAATATATTTTAAATATTATAAATATATATAAATTAAGATTATAATATAATTATTCATAATAATGACCATTGAACTACTAACTGCACGAAAACTGTTTCCAAGGAGATTGGTGTAGAAAATAGTGGAAAAAGTATCGATCTTTACGTTCGATACGATTCATATTGTTTACATGTAAAAATAATTTTTTACAAAGAAAGAGCATAAAATAAACGGAACCGAACCAAAAATGACAGAAGTGCATAAGGTAGAGAATGCCGTTAAAAAATTATTAGCTAAAGAACGAATTTAGCAATGCTAAGTGTGTTTTCAAGTTTGAAATGTGATGTATTGTTTGTGTGTGTGTAATGTGATGTGTGTTGGCTGTGTGACATTTGTGATAAACAATTATATTGTTTACATTAATAACAGAACCTAAGGAAAATCGAATATAACCAGATAATTTAGACTGATTTTAAGACAGCAAAGGTAATCTCAATACCTAAACTAGCAAAAAATTACAAACCAATAGCCAGCACAAATAAGATTGGTAAAATATTTGACGAAATAATTTTTAATCAATTAACCAAATACTTTAGATCAAACAATATTCTCAGCGACTCACAGTTTGGATTTAGAAAAGGACGCTCAACCTCTGATGCACTTATTTGTTTAACCGAAATTTTTTACAGAAATATAGAAAATAAAAACTCCTCCCTGCTATTATTAGATTTACAAAAGCTCTCGACATGATTGGTTATTATTATTATTATTCAGAAAAATGTACAAAATGGGCATTGAGAGTACAAACTTATAATGGTTTAAAAGCTACTTAAAGGGGAGATCTCAATGCGTAAAACTAAACGAAACACTACCATCACACTTAAAAATAAACTGGCTTACCAACAGGCTGCAATTCTGGTAACGCGTCTATTTACGCTTATACTAATCCCTATTTTCCAACTCACATGACGCCTTTTCAGTCTTATATGCTGATGATACTTCTATCTTAATAAAAAACAAAAATACCGACTTTCTCTATCTCGTAAAGCAGTAGACATCCTTAACAAAAATAATGAAATGGATAGATGCTAACAAGCTGTCTCTAAATTTAAATAAAACATTTTATATTATTTTTATCAACAAATAAATATTATTTAAATAAAACATCTTATATTATTTTATCAACAAACTAATAAACGATTTCAGTATCAAAATAAATGACGTGGAACTACATAGGGCTTCAAATGCTAAAATAATAATAATAATAATCGATGGAAAAACTGACATTTAAAGGAGATGTTAACAACCTAGTTAGCATATTGGTTAGATACATGAATGTGCTAATAAAATTAAAATAATATTGTTTCCTCTTTCCAATTCTTAAGAAGAATATACTATACACTGATTTACTATATCAGTCCTTCCTATTTTCGGAACCACAAGTAACCCGGAGATCCATCCTGTAATTGTAATTCAAAAGCGCTTTATTCGCATCATGAGCAGTACAAGAGATTTTTACAGCCATACACATCCCTTGCTCAAAAAACTAAAGATACTGCAGTTTAAAGACCAACAATTATCACTACTAAAAGAAATACATATAATTATCCATAATAATGATTGCGACTTATTGCTTTGCTAACAAATTTTCGCCGAAACCAAGCAAGACTTACGACATTACGATTACATTAAAGCTTCACCTATAGTCTAAAAAATTAATCAATGATAAATTTACAAAATAATTTAAAACTTTACAACAATACCAAAAGACATTAAAAACGACAATTCTATCAAATCTTAAAAAAAAAAAAAAAAAAAATAATTAAATAAATATTAATAAATAACAAACTCTACGATTTTACTTTTGCAAAATGTATCCATTTTATTAATATCAAACTGGCTACTATCACAGTACCTGTTATTATAATGAGAAATGGTTATGGATAATAATCGTTATTATGATCGTCTTTTTATGGTACAAATAATACGTTACTACCATTCATTAATAAATAACAACTGCTACATTTCTATCAACAATTTTATTTATTATTATATTATTAATTATTATTATTATTTATTATTATTATTATTATTATTATTATTATTATTATTATTATTATTATTATTATTATTATTATTATTATTATTATTATTATTATTATTATTATTATTATTATTTATTACAGCAATTACCTTAAAATATATGTATAATAACCACTTATTACTTTGTTTGCTAACTTAGTATACTATTTTTGAAAAAATTTGCTAGTATTGTTAATAAAATTATTAACATTAATTATTATTTTATTATTATTATATTATTATTATTAATTATTATTTATTATTATTATTATTATTATTATTATTATTATTATTATTAATTATTATTATTATTGATGAGACGAAAAGTCATAGACTCTATTCTATCTTTTAGTTAGTTTTAAATGTGTCGAAAAATAGATTTTTCAAAATTGGATGAAATATAAATTGCAAGTTTTTGTAGTTTGAAGATTTTAGTAAATCCTAAAGGCAGCGTCTCTATTACAAACAGCACGAGAGCGAGCAAAGTTAAAAACATTTTGTTACAATTAGTAGCCCCTTTTCTGAAATTGCTATCCATTAAGTAGCTGCAATTTTACTAGAACCAATATTTTCTAACTGTATTTTTAACTTAATAAGGTAAATTGTTATTTTCCTGAAATATAAATTATTGGAATTATATAATAATGATATATATTATAGTTTTAGAAAAATAAAAAAATCTCTATATAAAAATAAATTGTATTAGAAAAAATTATATATATATATATATATATATATATATATATATATATATATATATATATATATATATATATATATATATATAATATTTATATATATTTGGGATAAGTTTACGGAAACATCGATTCTACATGTTAAGCTAAGGTTTACGGCAACGTTGATCAATACAACTTAGGGACCGGTTTACTGCAACCATGATATTTCGGTAACATCTACACACGCGCGCGCGCGCGCGCGCACACACACCCACACACATACACATTATTATTATTATTATTATTATTATTATTATTATTATTATTATTATTATTATTATTATTATTATTATTATTACGTCGAAGAAGTGTTTCCGAAGGAAACACTTCTGAGTTGTTTTAATATCCCTTCTACGTATCCTTCGTCACCTTCAGCGTCTCCACCGTCAGCGCCTTGCTTTGCGTTCGAATTCAATACCGATTCAATGTGTGACATTGCGTTCATTCATCTTTGGGTCGCATCCCTAGCCGTCGACTCAAGCTCCAGGTTCGCGCTGCCCCGCAGGGTTCGACTCCGGCCGCGATTCCGGCTCCGGCTCCGGCTCCGGGTCCGCATCACCGCACCGCCGCGGGGTCCGGTACCGCACTGCGCCGTAGCTCTCCGCTTTCGACTCATCCTCTGGAGTTTTTTATTATTATTATTATTATTATTATTATTATTATTATTATTATTATTATTATTATTATTATTATTATTATTATTATTATTATTATTATTATTATTATTATTATTATTATTATTGTTATTATTTCCACCGCGGTTTCTTCTTCGCATCCAGTTCTAAGTCCAATATACATCTACATGGGTTAGGTAATAAACATTCGTATAACAACAATGTTGGTGTCCTTATAAGGGTTATCGAGATCGTAGAGTTCGTCCCCGTGGGTCCCCCGAAGGGGACCCCACCCCCCTTAAAAAATCGAAGTGTTCGTAATTGGCTGAAATTTGGTGAGAGGATTCAGAGTTGAATTTCTAGAAATACTTGATATGTGAATCTGTGGAGTTGGCTCCGGCACCGGTGCTGGAGCCACTGCGGTGCCGAGTTAATAAACATTCGTATAACAACAATGTTGGTGTCTTTATATATGTTATTGGATCTGTAGAGTTTCGAATATGATGGTTATAAGGTCCGTATGGGGTGTCTAGGACCCCCCATTAGGGTGGTCTCGACTGAAAAAAGAGCGGGTTTTGTGGGGGTTGGCGGTCCCGACTGAAAAAGAGCACAGAGTGCAAAAAAAACTGATGAGGAAGAAAGAAGGCATTAAGGATGAATAACAGAAAGGAAAGAATGGGAAGAGCTGACTCAGAGGCAGCAGAAGGGGACAGCTGCACCGGTGCTGGCTCCGGTGCGGTGCGAGTTATTAAATATTTTGTAATGATACAATATTGGTGTCTTTATTTATGTTATTGGGTCTGTAGATTTCGAAAAATAGATGTTTCAGAACACATCAAGAAAAATAAAATTTCTTATTCTTTTTATGTTTATAACTTACATTTGTTTTTACATACCCTAAAGAAGTAAATCACTAAATCAAACACCATCCAACCAGCATCCAACCTCCCTCCTGACCATCTGTGATCTATTGATCTATTGATCTATTGATCAAGGTCACATTTTGATATCATTTGGAATAAACATAACATGAAATTCAAGTTCTTTTACAAACATCAAACAGATATATGTTGACGTAAAAAGTTTTTCACATTAATTAAAGCTTACTTAACATCATCTGAACTAATGATTAATCACCCAAAGACAAACTTAGCACATCTTAAACAGGAATAAACTGTAAACGTTACCAAAGTTCCACACTTAACACCAAGTAAAGCAACTAACATGGAATGCAAAACGTAACCCTAATCTTAAACTTTTTTCAAGCATAACTCTAACATATTAACATTAATCTTACACTAACACAAGAACATTTAGCAAAAATTTTATCATAACCTTGTCTTATTATCATACAGACCAGCGAAAGTGCTAACGTAACAAAGTTCCCACACTTAATAAAGCTAACATACATGCAACTGAACTAAGAAATATGCCAAGACAAACATAACACATCTTAAGCAGGAATAAGCAGTCAACATTAACAAGTTCCACAATTAACACCAGTAAAGCAACTACATGGTAATGCAAAACGTAACCTAATGCTTCTTTTTTCAGCATAACTCTAACTATTAACGTTAAGCTTACAACTAACACAGTAACATTAACTAAAATTTCTCACAACATTGGTTAATTATCATACAGAGCAACGAAAGTATGCTCACGTAACAAAGTTTCCACATAATAAGCTAACATAGCACTCAACTGAACTAAAGAAAATATGGTCGCAAAGACAAAACCTAACCCAACTTACGCACACAAATAGACTGTTAACATTAACAAAGTTCCATACTTAACACCAGTAAAGTGAACTAACATGTATGCAAAACGTAATTATTGTTATTTTTCTTACTTTTTCAAGGCATAACTCTAACATCTTAACGTTAATCTTACACTGACACAGTAACATTTTAGCAAAAATTTATCACACATTGGTTAATTCAACAGACCAACGAATATATGTTAACGTAATAAAGTTTCCACATTATAAAGCTAACATAGCATCAATTGAACTAAGAAAATAATGCACAACAACAAACCTAGCACATCTTAAAGCAGAGAATAAACTTGTACATTACACAAGTTTCACACTCAAAACCAGTAAATCAAACTAACATGGTATTGCAAAACGTACCTATCTACTTTTTCAAGCATAACTCTAACATATTGACGTTAATCTTTACACTGACACAGTAACATTTTAACTCAAATTTCTCACAACATTGGTTAATTATCTGATCACGAATATTACCTCTAACATAAAATGTCTTCACATTAAAAAGTACATAGCTTCATATGACTAGGAAAATAATGTACACGACAAACCTAACCATCTTACGCACTAATAAACTGTTAACATTAACAAATGTTCCACACTTAATATCAGTAAAAGTAACTAACTTTATCATAAACAAAACGTAACACTGTTCCATACTTTTTTCCCAAACGTATCTCTAGCATATTAACGTTAATCTTACATTGGCACAGTAACATTTATCAAAAATGTGTCATAACCATACCTAATCATCATAATACCTAACGAGTAAATAACGAATAAAGTAAAGTTTTTTAGACTTATCTTTTTTTAGACTCCGCCTCTTTTCAGAAAATAACCAACTCAAAACATGAAAAATGATTTTACGCTTTAACTATTTGCATAAAGGAGGCAATACTTATTATATTTGACCCTCTAGCAGGAATACAAGCAATGTAGCAGTCGCCGTTCGGTTTACGATTAATATAAATGACCATCGTTTGGAATAACGAAACTCCTCGTGAAGATATCAACAAAAAGCGTAGAGATGCAATGGAACATGTCATCGTAATCAACACAGCGAAAAACTATCCTATGAAGAAAATAGTGTATAAACATCCCTTAAATGTAATGAGATTCTTTCTTTCACCAATCAGAAGAAAGTAAACAAGAATACGACGTACGAAATGAACCATATCAGTTCAAAAGGGTAAATATTCTCGTTCCAACAACAACAATAACAGTACAAAGATAAGTTCTTTGGAATACTAACCAATGAATATATGCTAACGTAACATATTTGTTTCAACATTAATAAAGCTAACATAGCATTACCATAGCTAAGAAAATAAGTACCACGACGAATCTAACACAACTTAAGCAACGAAATAAACTGTTAACATTAACAAAGTTCCCAACTTAACAACAGTAAAGTAACTGACATTGCATAGCAAAACGTAACTATTCATACTTTTACAACATATCTCCAACATATTAACGTTAATTTTTTACATTGACACAGTAATATTTAACAAGATTTTATCATAACCTTGTTTAATTTATCATACAGAGCAAGTGGACAAGTATGCTACGTACAAAGTTTCCACATTATAAAGGCTAAAGACATAACATAACCTGATACTAAGATATAATTGTACAATGACTAAAGCCAACACACCATACCGCATGAATAACCACTAACATTACAAACTTTCGCACTTAACAACAATAAGGTACCATAACCTTCGTCCAAAACGTAACCCTATTCCACGCTTTTTCAAGCATACCTCTGACATATCATGATTTAATGTACAATTAACATCGCGGTATGATATACG
>JABUQX010004710.1:0-2500 GCA_015478945.1 Trachelipus rathkii
CCATATTGCTTTACACTTTTTCTTCATATATACTATATATATATATATATATATATATATATATATATATATATATATATATATATATATATATATATATATATATATATATATATAATATTTTTACAATTTCCCCCATCAAAGGATATAACCAAAAGCTGATGGGTGACATCTGCCATTAAAGAGGTTCAAATTTTTATTTTTATAGCTTTCAGGGAAAGAATCTTGCTATAAAGACAAATAGGTTTACATGCCATATAAATATATATAAATATATATATATATATATATATATATATATATATATATATATATCTATATATATATATATATATATATATTTTCTTATATATATATATATATATATATATATATATATATATATATATATATATATATATATATATATATATATATATATATATATATATCATTTAGATAGTGAGTAACTGGAACAAGTAGATATTTGAGTTTAAATATTTAGGCTATATGCTGGATGAAAAGAGAACGAATTTTTTCAGGCGTAGTAGGAAAGTTGTTAGTGGTATGAATGTGACTGGGCTAATTAAAACTTTTGGGAATTAAAAAGGGACTAGGTCTTGAGTGTGCTGGGTTCTGCATGAGGGTATGTTGTTACCGTTTGTTAACATTATGGTAGTGAAATTATGGTATGATGGTAGTGAAACTATGGTTGTATAGACCTACATGCAATCTGTTCAGATGAATAATCTTATGGGCGTGTTAGGTGTGAGAAGTGAAAAATGAATGTGCATGTTAGGAAGCTGTGTGGTGTGAGAGTATATTAAGAAGGTTTGGTAATATGGAAGAGATTGATGATGGTTGGTTAAGTGGATGTATAGAGGTGAGTGTGTTGTGAATCGACCGGCTTGGATAATTAAGGAAAAATGGATTGAGATGGTGTGTCTGAAGGAAAGAATTGTGAATTTGGTTCAAGTGAGAAGAATGGTTCATAGTAGTAATGAATGGTAGCTTTGTGAGGAGGACATAATTGTAGGATTGGGACATGGAATGAACCCTAACGTGAACGAGACACCATATTCTCGGGTCTGTCGTAGGGTTGTGAGACCCTAGGTTGGATTTTTGTCTGTGAAGGACTCGAACTTATTAAGGATCATGTTTTTCTATTCGACTTACGTCAGGATCTTCCTATTTAACGCTATTTTATTTCCGTGCATGTTGCCACCCCTACCCCCTCTATTGTGGGTACATGTGATTGGAGGATATAAGAAGAACAATATATATATATATATATATATATATATATATATATATATATATATATATATATATATATATATATATATATATATATATATATATATATATATATATATATATATATATATATATATATATGGTAAGAACACTTAAGTTTCTTTCTGACCTTCGATTTCGATATATCGAAATATATATCGATACCGATATCTATCGACATCGAGATATATATATATATATATATATATATATATATATATATATATATATATATATATATATATATATATATATATATATATATATATATATATATATATATATATATGTATATATATATATATATATGCTCTATATGTCCAGCCTCTTGAAGAGCCACAATCCATATCTCAAAAACTACAGCAGCTACCGGGAAAAAATACATTGCTGGAATGCTGGTACAATTTTAGTGCCGGAAAATGTAAAAAAAAAAATTATTAATTATAGTAGCTATGGGAAAGCCTATTTAGAGACTTTTTATACGTTACTCGTTAAAATAAGTAGACTTTCTAGTTAATTTTGTTTTTTTTTTTTTAAAGAATACCCCAAGGGTAGACCGCACCGATGGCAGGAGTCGGTCTCTCGGCCATCCGGGAACTACGGGGTTGGACCTGTTCCCCCCCCTCGGAGAGGGTCTCCAGGAACCCCCGCTCTTTAATTTGGGTGTCGCCCGGGGTTCCTCCGCCCCTCCCCTACGGGGTATGGAAACGTCCCCCCTGTGTTCCCCGTCGGCTCGCCCCCTAAATTACCGTGTAATACCTTTACAAATATATATACTATGTCCCCCACCGGCTCGAGCTCCATAGATAGTACTAGGTTATGTTTTTTATTTTTATTTTTTTACATTTTCCTAACCAAAATTTTACAAAGATTCCAAAAAGTATTCCATTTCCCTGTAGCTATTGTAGTTTTTTGAGATATGGATTGTGGCTCTTCTAGAGGCTGGCCATATATATATACATTAAACCAATTAAATTAATCCAATCTATAACTGTTGGTTCACTGACATCTAAATAGGTTACTACCCTTGAAACTGTTTCGTTATGTAAAAAGAAATACATAATTAAAAGGGCATCAGTGTAATAAACTCTAATATTTGAAAAAAAATATTTGGGAGAAACAGTATACTTCGAGCCACAATGTTTACTAGTACAATAAAAATTAAACTTTTCTCCTACTTTGGTAATTTCACATTCTTTGTGACACTTTCTACAAACCTTTTTAT
>JABUQX010004710.1:7500-17500 GCA_015478945.1 Trachelipus rathkii
TATATATATATATATATATATATATATATATATATATATATATATAAAAATATATCTGCATCCTCTCTGAAATGCTGAACACGCCTTCCTCTCTCGAAGAGTTTTTATATTTTTCGTTTTAAATGTTTCGCACAGGATATTGTACATATAGGAGTTAATTCATAATATACAATTTAAACTTGTAAATAAATACATTTATAACATTTACAATATTTTATAATGTATTTGATATGGATATACTTTCTCTAATTCATCTAAACCGATTTCGAAGACAAACGTGGAATCATTATTTTTATCTCGTTTGTGTAGCATTATTAGCACGGGGTGTGCGAATGAAGAAACAAAATCTAAAATACAAAAACTGATTTTCAACGTGACGTTACAACAACATAACAGGACAATATAGCATTAGAGTTTTTTTAGTAAAAATACCTGCCGTTGCCTGTGCTAAAAGCCACAAGATCAACTTGAATATTATTACCAACATTAAGCAAGCATTTTATATATATGCAATTTATTTATATATATATATATATATATATATATATATATATATATATATATATATATATATATATATATATATATATATATATATATATATATATATATATATATATATATATATATATATATATATATATATATGTTTTTTATGTTTTTTTTGTTATATATATATATATATATATATATATATATATATATATATATATATATATATATATATATATAAGGGTGTTCTATTAGTGTTCTATGAGTATTAGATGAGTGCCAAGTGAGTGTCAATGAGTGCCAAGTGAGTGCCACATAGTGCCAACTGAGTGCCACTTTTTTCAAGCCTTTTCTAGCCTCCTTTGAGCCTAGAATAGCCCTAATATGGGTGTCTACCCCTAGGTAATAAGGTATGAGGATTCGATTGGTGTATATTACAAGTTGCTAGGATGCTTCCTAGTATGAGTTAGCATTTTTCTAGCACTTCTAGCATGACAGAATACACACACACACACACGCCCAGATGCACACACACACACACACCCACACACAGCTATAGTCACTTACACTCGCCCATAGACACTTACGCTAACCTATAGACACTTGCATACACACACACACACACACACCCATACACACACACACACACACACACACAAACACACTATGTCACTTATACAACCATACACTATGACACTTATACATCCATAGACACTTACACTCATCCATAGACACTTACACTATGGCACTTATACACCCAACCATAGACACTTACACTTACACTCACCCACAGTCACTTTCACTTACACTTACACTCACACGATATTTTGTTGTCTCAACTTTGATGTCTCCTATAATGATGGTTCATCTTTGATGACTCAGATTTATTGATGGTTCAGCTTCGAAGGCTCTCAACCTCCGTTACTGCTTTAACTCATATATTTATTAACATTATTTTTACTTAATACTTTTTACTTAATACTTTTTAATTTATAAATTTTTAAAAATTGTATGTAAGAAGAAAAAGCCAGAGTAGCTGTTATATAAACATTTTATTTTACTACAATTGTACGAAATTTTATTAAAAACATATACTTTACATTCCTTAAAGCAGTAAATCAGTAAATCAATAGAGGTGTTACCTAACACCTAAGGGATTAGTATGCTTTTGTTTTACTGTTTTACTGTTTTAACTCATGTTTTACTGCTTTAACTCATATGTTTTACTGCTTTAACTCATATATTTATTAACATTATTTATTCTTTTATATTTTTTACTTAATACTTTTTAATTTATTATTTTCTTATACTGCTTTTGTTTTACTGCTTTACTGTTTTAACTCATGTTTTACTGCTTTAACTCATATGTTTTACTGCTTTAACTCATATATTTATTAACATTACGTACCTTAAAGCAGTAAATCAGTAAATCAATAGAGGTGCTACCTAGCATCAAAGGGAATAGTATGCTTTTGTTTTACTGCTTTACTGCTTTAACTCATGTTTTACTGCTTTAACTCATGTTTTACTGCTTTAACTCATGTTTTACTGCTTTAACTCATGTTTTACTGCTTTAATTTATAAAAATGAATTATATATATATATATATATATATATATATATATATATATATATATATATATATATATATATATATATATATATATATATATATATATATATATATATATATATATATATATATATATATATATATATATATATATATATATATACATTTCTGTTTCAGTGTTTTACGTTAGTTGACAAGAATTGTAGAAGAAAACGAAAATATGGCTGCAAATAATCAAAAACGTGGTCTAAAACGCACTTTCAGTGGAGATGTCGAACCTGTATCAGAAACCGTGCTCGTAGAAGTAGTCGAAGAGGTTGAATTAGCGGAAGCTGGGGGTACCTATGAAAATGCAGTCGAAAGCTGATGATGGCCGGGATGCTATCAAACCATGCAAAAGGGTAAGTGATGTTAAATTATTATTATTATTATTATAATATATATATATATATATATATATATATATATATATATATATATATATATATATATATATATATATATATATATATATATATATATATATATATTCATATTTATTTTACAGCGTAAGGTGGTTGAACCGACCGAGAACGAAATACCCCTTCCTGTACCAGTGAACACTGATGGCGATGCTCTTGACATATCGACGGATAATGATGAGGAATATGTGCGAGCGCTACGAAGCTGAGAGAAAGATGAACTTATTTCTTAATCCGCAAGCTATTGATAATAGGATTCGACCTAGAGTAAGTTTCTTAAGCGTTATTATATTCATAGATGTTATTACAATAGATATTTTATATATATATATATATATATATATATATATATATATATATATATATATATATATATATATATATATATATATATATATATATATATATATATATATATATATATATATATTATTTATATAGTTATAATGCTATTTCATTACAGTGTGATAATATTGGTACTGCCAGTACCCCTTGTGTCAACAAAGTCGGAGGTGGCCGGGATGCAATTAGGCCTGTTAAGAGAAGACTGTTGGCTGAGCTTGAACGTCGCAAACGTCGCCAATCAGACTTAAACACCGAGGCACCCAATGAATCTCCAAATACACATGAAGAGCCCCCCTCCCCCTTATCTGAAACGAATATCCCCACTTCGGAATCTTCGGTAAGTTATGATCTAATTATTCTATATATTACTGAAAAATATTACTGAAAAATGCTGTTACATAATAGTATGTATTCGAATGTTTATGTATTTTCATTCTTTTTCTCCTTTCAACAGAAATCATCTGCAACCGCTTGCCGTAAACAATCAGACTTAAACACTGATGCACCCAAAGAATCTCCAAATACACATGAAGATCCCCCCTCACCCTTATCTGAAACGAATATCCCAACTTCGGAATCTTCGGTAAGTTACAATCTAATTATTCTATATATTACTGAAAAATATTACTGGAAAAATATTGTTACATAATAGTATATTACACAGTTGTTTATGAATTTTCATTCTTTTTCCCAGAAAAAGCAAAAACAGAAAGGGAATCCCGGACGGATTGTAGATGACGGGGCTGTTGCGGGTCCTTCACGTGTCGAGGTGTTTCACGACGATGAGGAGGAGGTTGATGAACCACCTGCACCTTTCTCGACAGAGTTGATAAAGGTAACACGTGAAGGATCTACGCGTAATTCTGGAATTATCGATAACCATCGGTACAGAGTACGTGTCGACACAACACAGATCTTTAATGGAATTCGCAACATTAATGACGTACTAGTAGGGGTCATTCACAGTGTGATAGAACAGGTACGAGGAACAGTGGTATATCGGGAATATACCATCCGTGCAGGATTCCTTTTCACGGATAGGAATGGAGGTCAATTCCATATACGAATTCCTCATGAAGAGATTTCTCGACCAAATCTGGCTCAATATTTATCGGACCGCTTTCTAGAACTCTTTCAATCTGGAGACCAAGCTATGTTGGATGATTTCATTGTAGATGTTCAGATATGCCACAATCCGGAGGGTAATGGTCCAATTGACCCTTCGTCTGTGAACTTTATACACCCCCACGTCAATACAGTACACCTTGGTATAAATAACGAGAATAGGGAAATAACAACCAGTGTAGGATGTGGGTTCAGGGCTATAGCTGCATGCTATAAGCTCCATACTCATGTACCTAAAAAGCCAGACGAAACTGCACCTAAAATAAAGACCTTTAAACCTAATGATCTACATGAAATAGGTATAGAGATCGCAGATCGATGCGGTCTGACTTATGAAGTTCCCCTAAAGGCCGACGATTTTGCAGTAATAGAGGAAAAATTAGGTTGCCGTATATTTGTTTTTACTAAAGATGAGAACGGCAAACTCGAGATAATGTTTAAACCCCACGAACAGAATAGGGACTTACCTCTTTTTGTAATAGGATATGATTCCGAGGAAACCCATTATTATTATCCTTTTCCTGGAGATTCAATCAAGATAGCTTTAGGCAGTGTAGTTCCTAAGAATATCAACGGTCCTGTTTTTTGTCATCAGTGCTATAGTTTCACTGACCATTTAATTAATCATTTACAAAACGAATGCACTGAATACAGGTGCGGACAATGCTTAACTTATAAATGTAAAGCTTTGCCGGGTGACACATCTACGCTTTTACATTGTGATAAATGCAATCGCGATTTCTATAATGAGGATTGTCTTAAATTGCATAAAGACCTCACATGCAAATACCTTAAAGTATGTGAATTATGTGACAGTGAGACAGTAGCTGATAAAAAAGGCTGTCACCAGCACGACTGCATGCATATTAAATGTGGAATGTGCGATGAGAAGTATGGAATAGAGGGTGATAATCACCAATGTTTCATGAAGAAAATCAAGGTTCCAACAGATGAAGCTTTCGCCAAGCGTAAGCCCACCTTCACGTTTTATTACGATATCGAAACCTATAATCATAATAAGCGTGAAGAGGAAGGAGGACGCGTAAAAACTGACATGCTCCCCTATATTCTAGTGAGTATGCTAGTATGCAATGTCTGTGGTGAGGAAGAACTAGACAATTCATCACCGTGTGAGACTTGCGGTACGGCTCGAACTGAAATATTCAAATTGAATTTGGAAGCAACAGAAGAGTATGAGAAGTGTCCTGTCGATCTTTTTCTCAACTATATATTCAGATTTGCTGAAAAACACAAGAAATCTAACATTCTAGTTGCAGCTCATAATGGCGGTAAGTTCGACAATCAGTTTGTTTACAGCAAACTGCTTGCCAGACCTACCGTCCATTCCATATCCTCCAACCCTGTGAAACGCGGAACCAAAATTATAACTATGACAGCTAACCACAACATCCATTTTAAGGACACGTTAATGTTTATGCCCTGTGCGCTGAAAAAACTACCTAAGTGCATGGGTATTACAGGTGAGGTTTCTAAAGGATTCTTTCCTTACCGTTTTCTTACCCTCGAGAATATAAATTACAAGGGAAAAATCCCGGATAAGGAAACCTTTGAGACACATCGTATGTCCGACAGTGAAAAGGCTGATTTTGAACGTTGGTATCAATCATTTAACAATAAGGACTACGATATCATGAAGGAGTGTACAACCTACTGCGTTCAAGATGTTAATATTCTTCGACAATCCTTCGAGAAATTCAGGGGAATCTTCCTTAAGGATCATAAAGTTGACTGCCTACTTGATTGCTCTACCATTGCTGCATTATCGTTCATGGTATATAAAATGCACTATATGCCTGAAAATACTCTGGCTCATATAGGACGTACTGATGATTCAAACTATTCGTATGATGGTGTGAAATGGCTTACGTTCATGGAGATGTATATGGGTCAGCGAATCGAACATGCAAGGAATGGTGGCGAGCGTAAATTTAAAATCAAAAATAGGTATCTAAGACCTGACGGGTACGTTGAAATTCCAGCTGAAGACTACGTGCCCTTTGACCTTAATGAGTTCTTATCGTTCCGCCAACTCAACGTTAATGAACAAATGATAGAATTGAATAACAGACGACCCCCTCCTCCAACTGGTACAACCATGAAGAAGATTGTCTTGCTCTTCCACGGCTGTGTATGGCATGGTCATCAAGCATGCAAGGAAGGCTTAGAAAGTCTCCATGGCGTGTCAAGTCTTGATAGGTACAGTAAGACCATGAGGCAAGAAGCGGATTATAAAGCACAAGGGTATGAAGTAATTAGAATATGGGAATGCGAATGGTCGAAAATGAAAAAAGAGTGTGAGGTCACTGTTGTAAACACCAACGATGAAACACGAACTGAGAAGTTAGGTAGATATGTCCAATCAATTGGAAATGAACTTGCAAATGCGAAACTAGAGGTAGGGGAAGCCTTGTACGGAGGCCGTACAGAACCCTTCGTCTATTACTTTCCACCGACAGAAGGCATTCAATTGAAGTACCTAGACTTCACTTCATTGTATCCTTTTGTCCAGAAAACAAAACCCTTTCCAGCAGGGGCACCCACGAAACTCGTAGGTAGGGATCTTCCTACCATAGAAAAGTTCGTCGAAGAAATGAATTCCACTTATTTCGGTCTCTCGTATGTTTCGGTATTACCTCCTAAGACCCTGTACACTCCTGTTCTGCCTGCACGACATGACAATCGGCTAATATTTTCACTTTGTAGAACATGCAGCGCATGTGGCTATGAAGGCAAATGCAGACATAACGATAACCAGCGTATGTTAAAAGGCGTATACTGCAGTCCAGAGTTAGAATTAGCTGTAAAGAAAGGCTATGAGATTAAAAAGATCCATGAAATATGGAAATTTACACCTTCAAACGACATCTTTGGGGAATACGTCAAAACATTCTTGAAATGGAAGACTGAGGCTTCGGGGTTACCGGATGGTATAACCGATAAAGTCTGTGAAGAATTCCTTCAATACCTGCGAGATTTCAAGGACATTGAGGGTGTAACACTTGATCCAGCCAATATTAAAAGTAATCCTGGAATGCGCTATATAGCTAAACTACTTCTCAATTCATTATGGGGAAAACTAGCTCAACGTATTCCAAAGAATGAAGACATCGTCTGCACGAGTTACGCTCAGGTCTGGGAATTAATGAAGAGAGCTGATCTTGAGGTGAGAAATATCATTGTAGCGGATGATAAACATATAGTTGAAGTCACACACACTGCCTTCACTAATAAAACAGCAAAGGCGACGAATGTAGCTGTTGCATCCTTTACCACCGCTTATGCTAGGGTGGAACTATATAATCTCCTCGATTCTCTAGGTCAACGCGTGCTTTACTGTGATACCGACAGTTGTGTTTTCACAGCCCGTAAAGGTCAATATATTCCTGATACTGGAAAATTCTTAGGAAACCTGACGGATGAAATAGGGCCTGGAGATATAGCTGATAGTTTTGTGTGCACTGGCCCTAAATCCTACGCCATTCGGATAAAGAAGAATGACTCAAGTTATGCTTACATCTTAAAAGCAAAAGGATTAACTTTGAACAAAGACACCGAACACATAGTTAATTTCCAAGGCATGGCGAAGATTAACTTCGATAAGATGATTAAGGATGTCGAAAAAACAAGAATCGTGATTGGATGGTCTTAAACGATGACAATCACTTCTACAATATGATCAAGGATACAGACGTAACAGCATTAGCTGTTACGCAAATGATGAGTGAAGATGATGAATCTTCACTTCACAAAGATATCCATAATCTAGATGACTCAGACCAACCACATGTAAATACCGAAAACCATTACCGCGAAGTTAAGGTTCCTGATATGAAAATGCGGGCCGATAAACTAGGAAATGTCATTTTAATCAACGGCATAAAAAGGTTTCGCCATACAGCAAATAAACGGAATCTTGTTCTAGGTAGTGCCCGCACTGTAGCACAGGGATATGATGGAACGTTAATTCCATTGTGTTAATTTCAATGTATAATTTTGATATATGTATATTTAATTTCAATGTATAATTTTGAAATATGTATATATTGCTAAAATAAAATATTTATTTGTATTACTCTTTCATTACCATTTTTATTTTTCTGGGTTGCCATTTATTTCTATTTTATTTATCTGTGTTGCCAATTATTGATTTTATTTATCTGGCTTGCCATTTATTGATTTTATTTTTGATTACATATATTTAAGGCGTAATATGACTGTAAAGTCATTGTCTGATGTGTGTGTGTGTGTGTGTGTGTGTGTGCGTGTGTGTGTGTAAGTGTGTAAGTGTATATGAGTGTAAGTGTATATGAGTGTAAGTGTATATGTGTGTAAGTGTCTATGGGTGAGTGTAAGTGTCTATGGGAGAGTGTAAGTGTCTATGGGTTAGTGTAAGTGTCTATGGAGATTGTGTGTGTGTGTGTGTGTGTGTGTGTGTGTGTGTTAAATAATAGACATGCAGTAAATGGCACTAAGAATAAAATAGTAATAATAATAATAATAAAAATATGATGCAAAGCAGTAAAACATATGAGTTAAAGCAGTAAAACATGAGTTAAAGCAGTAAAACATGAGTTAAAGCAGTAAAGCAGTAAAACAAAAGCATACTATTCCCTTAGGGGTTAGGTAACACCTCTATTGATTTACTGATTTACTGTTTTAAGGTATGTAATGTTAATAAATATATGAGTTAAAGCAGTAAAGCAGAAAGTTAAAACAGTAAAGCAGAAAGTTAAAACAGTAAAGCAGAAAGTTAAAACAGTAAAGCAGAAAGTTAAAGCAGTAAAGCAGAAAGTTAAAGCAGTAAAGAAAGTTAAAGCAGTAAAGCAGAAAGATAGCAGTAAAACAGTAAACAAAAGCATACTAATCTCCTTAGGTGTTAGGTAACACCTCTATTGATTTACTTGATTTACTGCTTTAAGGTATGTAAAGTATATGTTTTTAATAAAATTCAGGCCAATTGTAAGTGTAAAATAAAATGGATTATATATATCGACACTCTTGGATTTTTCTTCTTCATACATACAATTTTTAAAAATTTATAAAATAAAAAGTATTAAGTAAAAAGTATTAAGTAAAAAATAATGTTAATAAATATGTTTTAAATAATAGGGCTGTAATGAGTTACAGTTTTAGGTTTGCGAAAATGTTTTTAATAAAAATGTTTAAGTATGAAATAAAAATGATTGACTCATAGTATATTTGAATAGTTTACATTGACGTCATATTTATCGTTTGCAGTGAATATTGTATCTGCGGGAGGCACGCGGGAATAAATAAAGGGCTGGAACCGCAGTGGTTCTTTGTGCGTGGTTCTTTGCTACGAATGCGACGGACTCCGCGGAACTTGTTAAAAAACGCGACGATTAAACGCGACAACGACGATGACTGCGACGATTAAACGCGACGAACGCGACGATGAATTTGCGATTCATCCCGACGAACGCGACGATTGAAAATAAATTAACAAAACGCTTTATAAAACAAAATGACGGACGCAAGTCAACAAGGTTGTTGCCTTTTAAAAAAAAAAAAAAAAAAATAAATAAAAATCTAATAAATAAAAAAAAAAAAAAAAAAAAAAAAAAAAAAAAAAAAAAAAAAAAAAAAAAAAAAAAAAAAAAAAAAAAAAAAAAAAAAAAAAAAAAAAAAAACACCCATGAAGGTAGCTGAGTAAAAAATTGGCCCCAAAAAAGTTCAAGGTCAGGTGAAAATACCGTTGGTCAAAATGACCAACGGACAGTCAAGGTCAAAAAGGGGGCGGAGCTACGGTGTCCAAAATGGCCCCCCTACTACTGCAATGTAAATTTATTATCTCTTTTATGAATAATAACGTAATTGGTAATTATTTTAAGATTAATTAAAGAAAACATCCCCATTTGATTGCTACCTTACATTTTTAATAAACAGTTGTGTCGATTGTAATGCAAACCGCAGTATATATATTACCAGTAGGTCAGATAGATAGGAATATTGTCGGACAATT
>JABUQX010004710.1:20000-22500 GCA_015478945.1 Trachelipus rathkii
ACATCCCTGGAGGATCTCTGGAGGAGACCGGTTGCGTCGGCGGGGTACCTGGGCGCGGTGTGGCCTCTCCCATGATGGGGTGGTCAGGGGTGAGAAAGGTATATATATATATATATATATATATATATATATATATATATATATATATATATATATATATATATATATATATATATATATATATATATATATATATATATATATATATATATATATATATATATATATATATATATATAGATGGAAGGGAAGTAGCGGTCTCGAAGCGATGAGGTTACCTCCCATTATGGATTTGAGGTGTATGGTACTTCCCTTGACACTCCTTGCCCAATGGTCTCTCCCCTCTTGAGCCATTTTCACACACTTCTTACACGGGAGTAAATTCTCCGTATCGCATAGAGACCATAAAACAATACTAGTGCTATTACAGACACCTTTTATATATATATATATATATATATATATATATATATATATATATATATATATATATATATATATATAAATATATATATATATATATATATATATATATATATATATATATATATATATATATATATATATATATATATATATATATATATATATATATATATATATATATATATATATATATATTCCTGTGGGGGAGAGGAAAAAGAATTCCAACAGCGTATTTTCTGCGTGTCGTAGGAGGCGACTAAAAGGACAGTTATAGCTTGTTTGACCATTCGACATCACTTATCTCTTGCTAGGCTTGCTCATGCATGCCTCAGACCTGGTTGTGACCGCCGTAAGCGATCTTGAATCTTTCAGCAAAGTTGTATGAATCGTTTGGGTATATGGAATGTTAGAGAAATAAATGATGAGGAGAAGAGGAGAGAGGAGAGAGGTGATGTATGTATTTAGAAAGGGCAAATTTGATTTGCTTGCTGTGACTGAAACAAAGACGAAAGGATGAGTTGAAGACGAGCTGTGTGGGGTGAGATGTGTGTTTGCTGGAGTGGAGAGGAGTGAGAGGGGGAGAGAAGGAGTTTCGATTCTAATGAGTGACCTGTAGCACGGAGCTATGATGGATTTTGCTTATATGATTACTAGAATTCTAATGGTTAAACTTAAGTTTGAAAAGGTCAATGTATATATAACATATGGTCCATCTGATGGTGATGTTGAGGAGAGTGTGCCTTTCTGAGATAATCTGAATTACGTTTTGGACTGGGTGAGAAGGAGCTTCAGATTGATTATGTAGGGCGACTCAGATGGTTGGATAGGTGATAGAAAAATGGATGGTATAACAGGTGCGTTTGGGGTTACGGGAGAAAATGGGAATGGTAGGATGGTGATTGATTCTGTGAAGAGAGAGAGGTATGTGTATATGTAATATATTCTTCGGAGACAAGAGTATTCATAAGGGTGCGAGAGCTGGTGTAGGTAGAGGTGGTTTCAAAGTGAAAAAGTATGATTGATATTGTGTTGGTGAAGTAGATGTTGAAATATGTGATGGAAGTTGTCATTATGTTGCTTTATGCAAGATTAAGTTAGTTGAGGCATGGTTTGAGAGGAAAGAGATAATTAAGGAAGTGGGAAGAATTAAAAGTGAAAAGCTAAGTGAACAAGTTTATAGGGAAGAAGTATGTGAGAGCACTTGAAAATAAATCACCTGAATGTGAACAAGATGACACTGAACAAATCTGGACACAAATGAAGGAGGCCTTTGTTAGTAGTGAAAGAAAAGGATGTGGACGTGCTAAAGCAGTAAGAAAGAATGCCAATAGTGAGTGGTAAACGAATAGATGATGCAAACGATTAAAAGTGAAAAAGTGGTTGGGTACAATGTGCTTAAAACCAATGATGAGGCTTCAAAAGGAAGATGTATTGAAATATATAATGAGGAAAAAATGAAGAATAAAAGTTGGATAAGTAGGAGAAGAAAAAGAGGTAAATGAAGTTTTTGAGGAGTTTGTGAATTAGGGAACTAACTTCTGGAAGTCAGTAAGAAAGGTTAAGAAGGAGAGTAAGTGGAATCTTAATAGAATAATGAATAGAGATGGTACTTTCGTGGCTGATGAAATGGATGTGAGGAGAGTGTGGAGGGAACACTTCGAAAATCTGCATAACATTGGCAGTAATGAAGAGGTGATAGTGAATGTGTTTGGGTTTGATGATGTAAGAGGGAAGAACTATTTTGGGATGAGGTAATTAGTAGGGAGGATGTAATGGGTAGAGTGAGTAAATTGGAAGAATGGTAAATCTGCAGGTATAGAATGGAATTATAGCTGATGTGATCAAGAATGGAGATGAGATTGTGATTGACAGGATATAGAAGTTGAATAACAAAATGTTTATGGAGGGTATAGTTCCGAGGGATTGGAGGAGAGCAGTAATAGTACCATTATATAAGGGTAAAGGAGATAAGGGGAACTGCAGAAACTATAGGAGAATTAGTTTATCTGGTGTTGTAGGGAAGATATTTGCTGGTATTTTGGTTGAAAGAGTGCGATGTGTAACTGAGGGATTG